>JAOSBK010000204.1:99243-132273 GCA_027568895.1 Erythroxylum shatona
AATAAAGTGACCCAATAAATGATCTAAATTAATCTATCAAAGTCTGGAAGGAAAATAGACTCCAATTAATTTCGATCGAATTCATATCGAAATTGTTCTTGAAAATTTTGATATGGAAGCTATATATATAAAGGTTAAAGTCTCTTGCATTTGCTTATATAATTCATAAGCATACAGATCCTCTGATTTATTAAGAGTGCTTACATCTTAAAAAAATTGTAGAAAGTCGTTAATGGCATGTCCGTGAGCGTTTTTCGTAAAGGTTCCGAGAGATTGAAGCTCGTTTTGGCCTCAAAAACTGCTTTGGAAAATCAAATGAAACCAAAATTAGGTATTCCGAATTTCCTTCATTTTTAATTCTTTCATGAATGATTCGGGACACGTAATAAGGTTTATCCTACATATTACACGTAGTATTAGAATAGTTATGTGATTGGGTTGCCGAAAATAAAGGTTTTTCGATTTTCATTCATTATGTTTTCATCATTTTTTATTCGTTTTTTTGATGTTTTGCATATATGATTACATAAAAGTAATATACATAAAACTAGCTATAAAAAAGGGTCGAAAACGAGTCAAAAAGAACGAAAAATGGGCTATGGGATCACCAGAAATCGCCCTCCCCGTTGGAGAGTAATAGCACGCGCCCGATGATGCTACACTATCATCATTGGGTGAAATTGTTTCCACCCACGTGGCTCTACAGGATGACCATGCCTTGCGCGGGCCGACAACCCTTGAGCACAGGATGGGCAGACGCATGCGTTGAACGTACCAACCGCATCCTCCCACATGGCTCCATGAGATGACGGATGCGTGTGGCACGTGCAACGGACGTGTGTGGCTTGTGCAATGCACGCTCCTCACGCTGCCTGACACCCCTCGACGTGCAGAATGGGACGAGGATACATGTAGGTGTGTGCACTGCACGTGCTAGACGCATCTAGCATGTGTCGACCGACTAATGTGCAACGCATGCACGCCCCGTGGCCACGCAGAACATAACATTAGCTCTATAGTGCTGATGTCATATTTCATTCTCCCATTCATGTCATTAAAGTATTAGATATTCCTGATTATATTGAACCTGTATTGCAAATGACACGTGTGTTTGATATTTTTCGGCATCGAAAACCTTACAGAACAGAATGTTAGATTTTCATTACCTTTAGATCAAATGTTTTTAATTTTTAAAATTTGGTACCAATACAGTAGTGTGACTTAATCGATTTTTAAAATATTTTAAAACTTGAGTTATAACTGCAATTAATGCTTGTCCAAGGGGAAGAAGATCATTTAGTGAGCTACTTTATTACCTTTATCTAAATCAAATAATTTAACCGATAAGTTATTGAAAAACCGAAAAATATAATTAACAGTTGTCCAATATTATAAGGAAGGACAAAATTATCTAAGATTCTCCCATTTAAACAAGCATTAATTATACTTGTAACTCAAGTTTAAAAATAATTTAACTGACGTTGCTTTATTGATACCAAATTTGCTGTCTTAATAAGCTTATACTTGGATTTCAAAAGATAGTGATTATGAATTTTTTGTAATGACATTTAAAAAGGGTCATCATAAGCAGGCTTGTTAATCATGTTTACATGTTTACTTAAAATAAAAAAATACCAATTATTGACTTATTTGGGTGCAAGGAAAAGTCATATTCTATCTGAAATAGTCATCTCACAAGTTCTTTACCTAACTAAAAATAAACTGAGGTTTGACAGAAGACACACAAATTCTTCACCTAATAAATCAAAACCTGATCCATGGAAGAAGAAATTTCATGTCACATTCAAGGTTTAGATGACTAAAGTTCAAAGTCTTTCATAGCAGAGGGCAGGTTAATGTGTTCTGTTTTTATCTTTTTTTGAAAAATCATCATCTCAATACTAATCCCCCAGAAGCATAGCAAGTGGTCTTCACCTAATCCTGTCAGCAAACTCTGATTGGAGGATTGGTTCCACGCGCCACTGTTGGGGTGGGGATTCTTCTTCATTCAGACACAAGTGAGTATAGCTGTTTCATGTTATTACCTCTCAACTCACTCTCACTCAGTTACTCCTTCTCCTATCTTGTCTGTCTGTCTCTGTCTCTGTCTCTTTCTCCCTCATCTCCTCCTCCTCCTCCTCCTAAAGTCTTTATCTTTCTGTCTCTTTCTCCAGAAATTAGAGAAGGAAAAAGGGCACCCTTTTGATTTTTTCTTTTTCTTTTTTAACTTCTCACGCCGTTCACACCTAAGAGTAGGGTTTTTAACTTTACTCTCTCGGAAGACTGTGGGAGCTCAGAATTTCTCATAGAAGATAAAACCCAATCAATCAAACACCAAACCAGACAAGACAAACCCTAAAAGTAGCTAACTTTTTTCTTTTTTACCTCTTCATCTTCTCCCTTAGCTCCATTCACCACAAAAAACCCTAGCTTCTTCTATGTGGACTGAAGCTCAAATGTAAAGTTCACGCCTTTAAACCCATTTGCTCAGCGGTGAAACTGTATGCACTAGAAACATAATCAAGATGACTTCTTGCTGCTAAATTCGGACCATTATGCTAGTGCCCTTCGACCTCACTTCAGTTTAGTAGGTAAAATCCCGTTTCTTTGCCCTTGCATTGCTCTTTCTGAATCTGGGTTTTTTATTCTTCTCGTCGAAGAGGGATTTTTTTTGTTGATTTTTGAAATTTCAACCTTTGAGATTAAATTGGCTGGCTTTGTGTGCGTTTCTACGTGCTGTGAGATTGATGCTGATTCTGATTGCATGTTTGTGTAGCAGGTCAGAGAGGGGCACCATGGAAGGGGATGGGCGTGGGGTTGTATTGGCCTGTGCAATTTCAGGCACACTTTTCACAGTGTTAGGTTTGGCGTCATTTTGGATTCTCTGGGCAGTGAATTGGAGACCTTGGCGGATTTACAGGTACTTTTGCTAAGAAAGCTTTATATACGATTCTACTAAATTTGTTGTCATACTTGCAAGATTGGTTTAATCCCATAGACTTTTTGTTCAGATTTAGTTATGGACCCTGATGCACAATGTCGTTACTAGTGTTTAACATTGAATTGGTAACCTTTGGAACAATTTGGGTCAACTTTAATGTGGCTTAAAATGCCGTGTGCTGGGTTTCCTTTTTGTCAACACGTACTTGATCTTTCTGTAAGGCTTTTTATTACAAGTGTGATCTGCTGCCTATTGAAATAGGCAAAACAGGTCATGTCACTGAGAACAGACTGCAGAATTATTTTTTCCTCCGATTCTGCCTCTAAAGGGATCAACTTTGTATAATTTAAACTAGAGAAAATGATGCTTCATAAAAAAATATGTTCAGATCCCCATTTCCTTTTCTGGGAATGGAATGCTTCTGCTACTTCTTTTTCTAAACATAGTATACGGCTGTTTTTCTTAATTTCCTGCTTGTGACTCATTTGAATTCAGCAGCAAACTGAAATGAAAAAGATGGAAGAATTGCCAATGGGTATAGCTTCTTCAGTTATGAAGTTAAAGTTAATGTAAATGCAGTTATGGGGATTCGTCTTAGCTCTTGTGATTAAGTGCCTGTATTCTAACTACTATGTTCTAATTTATTAAATTAAATCAAAACAAATAAGAAAAGTCTAGGAGGCCTTTGCTTTTTCAAAGGCCTGAGTAAAGCAAAACTTTAAACGGAAGCATCTTGAGAACTCATAACTAATAGAGATAACACAATTTTTTATTGGAATTTATGTACTAGTTGAGGATAAATATACAAGTAAGCAGTCCAAATTATTTAAGGTAACATTATGTTAGAAGTTGGACTAGTTATATAGTTGCAGACTTGCAGTAGATTCATGCTATCTTTACTTGGAGGCATGACCTAGTCTAGAATACCTCGTACATTTCATATTTAATTTTCTCAAATTGATACTTTTTTCAACTTGGTGTTGATACAGTATGCTGTATTTTATTATTTATGATATGAGATTTAAATAGCGAAGTCTATTTGATAGTACATTTTCTGTGAGGACGTAATAGTGAAAGACAAGGAGTTGTTGAGATGCTGTATCAGTTTGAGCCTGCAATTTATATTGAAAAGTAATGTTCTTATTCTAATTCTTATATTTGATTGGAATTTCTGTCATCAGCTGGATCTATGCCAGAAAATGGCCATATATCTTGCAAGGGCCTCAGCTGCATATACTATGTCGCTTTCTCTCACTTTTAGCTTGGGTGGTTGTTGTATCTCCGGTTCTGTTGCTTATCATGTGGGGATGCTGGCTGATTGTCGTGCTGGGCCGTGATATAATCGGTCTGGCAGTAATAATGGCTGGCACTGCTCTTCTATTGGCATTCTATTCAATCATGCTTTGGTGGAGAACACAATGGCAAAGTTCAAGTATGCATTTGGGTGTTCCTTTCTTATTTAACAAGTTTTTGTTCTATTAACGTCTGTTTCATACCCTATGTTCTTGTGGAAAGTTTTAGTTTTAACTTGGAAAACAATTCTTGTTATTGCTCAACTTAATTCTTTGGTTTTTTTGGAGTTCTGTTGAATGATTGGGTTTTAACCTCATACATAGATTTGCTTTTATTTGGAGTTTCTTTGAGATGGACTCAAGTGTTGGGAGGATGCTAGTAACTACGACATTTAGAAACCTATGGAGACCATTTGTTGGGATTTCACATTTCTAGTTCTGTGAATTTCATTTGAATTGAAACTCCTGAGATACAATGTTTTATGTTATCGGATACATTTATGGCTGGGAAATTGAAAATATCAAATTGACACACTCTTAGGTGTAGTGCTGTTTAGGTTGGATTAGTTAATGACGGTATATCTATGCTGGAAATTGGGTTCAAATGATTTGGAGCTATGAGGAAAAGCCATTATTCACTTGAGAAGTTTGGAACCATGGATGAAATGTTCCCCATGCCCTTACTAGCTCTTTCTGAATACTGAAAGGGAAAATCCATGTTATGTTATATGCTATTATTAACACTGATAACTAACACACTTCAACATTTAGCAGTAGCAGTATGATAGCTTTGCATGCTAGCATTTTAAGTATTGTGAGAGAATCCTATCCTGAACCTTGATAAAATTCATGTTAGATAAAGCTGTGCTTGTGGGTGAATAATGAAACAAGCACAGTCACACATGGAGAGGGAGATCTAAATTTACTGGCAACTTTTACGTGCTCTTTGTTTAAATGGCTGCATGGTATAAAGAAAATGTAACCTGCACATTCACTTTATTCTCTTTTGCTTCCGTACTCGAACCTAATTTCTTTTTTTTTTCCCGTTCTTACAGGAGCAGTTGCAGTTCTTCTTCTTACGGCTGTTGCTCTACTATGTGCATATGAATTATGTGCTGTATATGTAACAGCTGGTAAAAGTGCATCCAAGCGATATTCACCCTCTGGATTCTTTTTTGGTGTTTCAGCAATTTCCTTGGCAATTAACATGCTCTTTATTTGCCGAATGGTCTTTAATGGTGAGTTTCTTTTTCATATTTTTTTTGATGGTAAGTTTCTCGTTCATATCCAGTAGAGGTTTGTTGTACAGATATAGCTACACTATGATGATAGTTTTTCTTGATTCCCAGAGGATTAGTCTCAATTATGTGATAAATTGTAGTTATTTTTATCTGGCTTCCTCTAATAACTTATTCTACTTTTGTTTCCCTTCTTCTTCGTCTCCCTGCCTCTTTTTTCCTTTTCATAAATACTTGCAGGAAGTGGCTTAGATGTCGATGAATATGTTCGGAAAGCATACAAATTTGCCTATAGCGATTGTATAGAATTGGGCCCCATAGCTTGTTTACCTGAACCACCTGATCATAATGAATTATATCCTCGGCAATCTAGTCGGTGAGACCCTGTGTTTCCTGTTTACTTGTCAGAGATCATATCTCTGTGTGCTGCATTTGTATTGTGTGGGCATGACTTTACACTCATTTAAGTTGTTTAATTTTGAAATTTGGATCTTGTTTTCTGGCTACCCCTATTTGAATGGTGAATATATTCACTTCATGGAAATTTTAACTAACATAAGTGGCTCAACTCTCTTTTTAGTGGTAATTTATGATACTTTACATTTGTGCTTTATTATGCCTACACATTCTACCTAGAGAATAACTTCCATTCTTCCCTCTCTTCTTCTATATTATCCTTCATTCTTTTGTTATGGTTTTTCCACAGGGCTACCCATCTTGGATTTCTCTACCTTGGCTCGCTTGTTGTTCTTCTTGTCTATTCAATCTTGTATGGTCTGACAGCTAATGAAGCACGGTGGCTCGGAGCCATTACATCAGCTGCTGTTGTTATTCTTGGTATCTTGCCCAATAATCTCATATTTGCATTATGGTCATACAAACTTAGACCTCTCTAGCTAACTTCTGGGGTTAATTTCTGATACAGATTGGAACATGGGGGCATGCTTGTATGGATTTCAACTTCTTCAGAATCGTGTTGTAGCACTTTTTGTTGCAGGCACATCACGAGTTTTTCTCATTTGTTTTGGAGTGCATTACTGGTTTGTTGTGGACCTTATTTGCAATTATGACAACATATGGTGATCCTGATTTCCGTTAATAATATGTGTCATATTTGCTTCATGTTTTGTATTCTTTAGGTACTTGGGCCATTGCATCAGTTATGCAGTTGTGGCATCTGTATTGTTGGGGGCTGTTGTTTCTCGCCATTTGTCAGTAACAAACCCATTAGCTGCTAGGAGAGATGCCTTACAGAGCACAGTGATTCGTTTAAGAGAGGGTTTTCGGAGAAAAGAACAGAACACTTCATCTAGCTCTTCAGAAGGTTGTGGCTCAAGTGTAAAGCGAAGTAGTAGTGTTGAAGCGTGTCCTCTTAGTAATGTTATGGAATCTGGTGGCCAGTGTGCAGCACAATGCACAGTTGATGCTAATAACTGGACCAATGTGCTTTGTCGGACAACCAGTTCTCAAGAGGGAATAAATAGTGATAAAAGCATAGATAGTGGGAGGCCAAGTATATTATTGCATAGCAGCTCTTGTCGTTCAGTGGTCCAGGAACCTGAAGCTGGGACATCTGGTGATAAAAATTTTGATCACAATAACTCCTTGGTTGTCTGCAGAAGCAGTGGTCCAGACAGTCAAGGCTGTGAGTCTAGCACTTCAACCTCTGCAAATCAACAAATTTTAGGCTTGAATATATCTCTTGCCATCCAGGAAAGGTTGAATGATCCTAGAATTACATCGATGCTGAAAAAGAGAGCTAGGCAAGGTGATAGGGAGCTGATTAGCTTACTGCAGGATAAAGGCTTGGATCCTAATTTTGCTGTGATGTTGAAGGAGAAAAACTTAGACCCCACAATCCTGGCATTACTTCAGAGAAGTAGTTTGGATGCAGATAGAGATCACCGTGACAATACTGATATCACAATTGTTGAATCAAACAGTGGAGACAATGTGATGCCCAATCAAATTTCTTTGTCTGAAGAACTAAGGCTTCATGGATTTGAAAAATGGCTTCAGTTGTCTAGATTCATTCTGCATAATGTAGTGGGTACTCCGGAGCGAGCATGGGTTCTCTTTAGTTTCATCTTCATTCTTGAAACTATCATCGTGGCAATCTTTCGTCCCAAGATGATTAAAATAATCAATGCTAGACACCAGCAGGTCAGTTGGAACTTCCTTTTCTCATGCTCGATTTGTAAGTTTGTAGCTGTCGAATGTGGTAACAGAAGCCCAAGAATAAATTTGGTAATAGTTAAATGTTATATTGCAGTTTGAGTTTGGGTTTGCTGTGCTATTGTTATCCCCAGTTGTATGCTCAATTATGGCTTTTCTTCGATCACTTCAAGCAGAAGACATGGCTATGACATCCAAACCTTGCAAGGTAAATCATTAAGTTCATAATATTATCACTTTGTATTGCTTGTTTGCGATTATTTGTCTTGAGTGTTCGCCCTTAGTATCTAATGAGAGGCACCGAGAGGGTGAGCCTTGGAGCAATCAGTTGCTCCTTTGTAACCATAAGGTCACAGGTTTAAGCCACGAAAACAGCCTTTTTGTAAAATACAAAGAGAAGGTTGCGTATATTATGACCCTTCTCAGATCTTTGCAAAGCGGAGAGCCTTGTGCACTGATTATGTTGACTTGACCTAATAAGAGGCACCATGTTTTGGTTTGTAGATTTCTTATTTTGAAGATTATAATTTCAGTGTAATTACTTCTGCCAAGACTTTATTGACTTTTGTATTTTTTGGATATCATATTACTTTTGCTTCCTACTTTTGGACCGCATTAAGTAAAAGTTATCTCAGATTATGCATATAAGCAGTAAAAGTTATCTCAGATTATGCATATAAGCATCTTCCGCGTTATGGACTCCACAGTTCAATATATTGCAATACAACCAAGTATATGCAGCTGCATTTGTGAGTTGGCATGGATAAGGTCCCATTGTGGACTTTTAAGTCCAGATCCCTAAGCTGGATTATTTCTTTTCTGTTGACTTCATTTTTCCTTTTCTTTTATCAATCAATGATGTATAAGTATTGAACCTTTGTGAAATAATAGTGCAGACTTCTGTCTTCCACTGTCAATCACCTTCATGCCGTAAGGCTGCAGCAAGATGAGGTTTTTAATCCTTGCTTGGGTTAGGTGGTTCATTAATCCCTTACTACATGTTCTGTGTGCCCATCTCCACTCTTGGCTATGTGCCTCTAGATGTACAAGCCCCAAGATATTTAGAAATCTTAATCCCAGTACTTCTGTCTGTTAAAGAAGCCATATTTCATTATCAGAATGTTGTCCATGGTTTATGACTTTTATGACTTGTATATCCTTCCCTGCAGAATTTCCTGTTATAGATATGATTAAACTAATGTATGTTGGAAGAGTGTGCATGTATAGTGTTGGAACACTTTGCCATGTATTTTTCTTCACTTATGTATCTATGGAATTATTAGTTACCTTACCTTACCTAGTTTTTGAATTCTTTTCATTTCAGTATGGTTTCATTGCCTGGTTGCTTAGCACTTCTGTTGGACTACTGCTTTCCTTCTTGAGGTATGGCTTATTGCATATATTAGTCAATCACTAGAACATTGTTAAGCTTTTTATTAAGAGGATATTGTTTTAAATATTGAAAGTGCATAGGTATAAGAAGAGATAATGGAGATTACTATGCTGCATGAATGATGCTAAACAACACAATTTGAGATCCAGTCACATAAAGAATCTGGTTTAACATTTATGGCACTAGAAAGGTGTCTTAATTATGGACTGTATTGTATAAATAATCTGTATGCTTATTTTCATATTCGAACAATATGCCCCTTGTTTTTCTTATTGTTTATTGCATTGTTATCTGTGCATATTTGGCAGCAAATCGTCGGTGCTTCTAGGATTGTCCTTGACCTTTCCACTCATGATTGCATGCCTTTCTGTCGCAATACCCTTTTGGATTCGTAATGGGTATCAATTTTGGGTTACCCAAGGGCAGTGTGAGGGTCGTGATGGAAACATTCGCTCTCAGGGCAGAAAGGAGGTTTATTCTCTTCCTTGCCTTCTTCAGGAACCTTTCACCTATTCTATTCTTATTTTATTTGTTAGATTAGTCTTTCAAGGGCTTGTTAGAACTTTAAATAATGAGTCTGGTTATGAAGCACTTCTTAACTCTTAACGTTTCAGCTCCTATTCAGGAACCTTTCACGTATTCTATTCTTATTTTATTTGCTAGATTAGCCTTTCAAGGGCTTGTTAGAACTTTAAATAATGAGTCTATGGTTATGAAACACTTCTTACTCTTAACATTCAAGCTCCTATTCAAAGTCAGGTTTGCTGCATTGGCTTTTCTGGTTTATTCTACTCACATTAGCTTCTGTCTGCCAGGGTGTTGTGCTTGTAATTTGCATTCTAGTATTTGCGGGATCTGTGTTAGCTCTGGGTGCCATAGTGTCTGTAAAGCCTTTGGACGATTTATCATACAAAGGATGGACTAGTGACCAGAAATCCTTCACTTCTCCTTATGCATCATCAGTTTACCTGGGTTGGGCAATGGCATCTGCTATTGCATTAGTGGTTACTGGTGTGCTGCCAATTGTTTCATGGTTTGCAACTTATCGATTTTCCCTCTCTTCGGCTGTTTGTGTTGGGATATTTGCAGGTGAGTTATTTTGCTTGCCTTATCTTGAATTTGTCTGCCGATGGACCTACTTGCAGCTTTTTTAATGTAGTTGTCCAGATCAAGAAGTTAATATATTATTTTCACTTTTTTTGTTTGGATAGTTGTTCTGGTAGCATTTTGTGGTGCATCATATACGGAGGTAGTCAAATCAAGGGACGACCAGGTTCCAACAAAGGGTGATTTTCTTGGTGCACTACTTCCTCTTGTTTGCATTCCAGCATTGTTGTCATTGTGCTCTGGATTGCTTAAATGGTGAGTTTATTGTGAAAATTAATTCCTTTGCCGAAACCCACCACTCCACCTTGTATTCCTTCCTTGACAGAAGTAATTTGCTGTGAATGTCTTATGCAGGAAAGATGATGGTTGGAAGCTTTCTCAAGGTGTATATGTGTTTGTTAGCATTGGTTTACTTCTTCTACTTGGTGCCGTATCTGCTGTTATATTTGTGATTCATCCATGGACGGTACGTAGGTTTTATTTTTGTTGTGTGGAATTATTTAGCCCTTTTCGTGTATTGAACATTCTGTACTTATCTTTCTCGTTTCAACAGATAGGGGTGGCATTTCTTTTACTTCTTCTCCTGATGGTACTTGCTATTGGTGTTATCCAACATTGGGCATCGAACAATTTCTATTTGACTAGGACGCAAATGATCTTTGTCTGCTTTCTTGCTTTTCTCCTGGCCTTGGCAGCATTTCTTGTTGGATTGTTTGAAGGTATTGACAAATGTTGTTTTCTAACCTGTATCTTTCGTATCCATTGATGTTACACATATAATTCAATCATTCTGGTGCTCAATCAACCTTATCTCTTGCTGCCAATATTTTCAGGAAAACCATTTGTTGGGGCATCTGTAGGTTATTTCTCATTTCTATTCCTTTTGGCTGGACGAGCATTGACTGTAAGCATGTTGCTTTTTCTTTATTCAAGTTTTTGCCTTATTGTATCTATCTAAATTTACTTGACCTTTTCATGTGTGTTTTGTGTCTCTTATTATAGGTCCTTCTTTCACCTCCTATTGTAGTTTATTCACCCAGAGTGCTTCCTGTTTATGTTTATGATGCTCATGCAGACTGTGGAAAGAATGTCAGGTTTGTACATGTGCCTCTTTATACTTGAACCTGATACTTCACAAATTTTTGCTTTTAGTTTCATTATCTAACTGTATGAATCACATATATGAATGATATGTTCTGAACCTGACCACAACTACATTATGTCCAAATAGTGCTGCATTTCTCATGCTTTATGGGATTGCTTTAGCAATTGAAGGCTGGGGTGTACTCGCCAGTTTGAAAATTTATCCACCATTTGCTGGCGCGGCTGTATCTGCAGTTACTCTTGTTGTAGCATTTGGATTCGCTGTTTCTCGTCCATGTTTGACTCTCAAGGTTTGTACTTTGTTCTGTCTGATTTGAATTTTTTATAGGCTTCAGAATGATCCCATTCCAAGGTATTATCATTCCTCTGGATCTTAATGTGGTTTGTATAAAGAGCCTTGAGTTATATTTTGCACTTTACCAATGTGAATCTGGTGATCTTGATTGTATTTTCTCCTACATTTCCAGATGATGGAAGATGCTGTACATTTCCTCAGTAAGGACACTGTTGTTGAAGCAATCACACGATCTGCGACTAAGGTCTGTTTTGGAATTGTTGAATCAGATTTGTGCATTGTTTCCATGTTTATGTGATACTTTTGAATTGGTAAGATGTTGACGTTATTGCAATAATAGTGGGAGGGAGACCCACTGTATGACATGATTCCCAACCATTTTACTACATAGAGTTCAGGATGCTGGTGCTTAATTCTTACCGCATGTTATGCAAACAAGGAACTTTCATACATTGAATTTATCTTACGGAGAAGAAGATATGGATTAAACATTTGTTTGGTGTATTTCCTTTCTTTTGTTGCATTTGATCTTTTTTGAATTGTTGATAGATGAGAACTTCTAGACTACATTATTCTTCTTATGAAGGCGACGAAAGTTACCATTTTGTACCAAATACAAAGTTACTGTTCTATTCCATTTTAACTGAGGATGAGTTACTATGTCATGCAGACAAGAAATGCTTTATCTGGCACGTATTCAGCTCCACAAAGATCTGCAAGTTCAACAGCTCTTTTGATTGGTGACCCTACTGCCACTCGTGATAAGGCTGGCAATCTTGTTCTTCCTAGAGATGATGTCATGAAATTGAGAGATCGTCTAAGAAATGAAGAATTAATTGTAGGGTCATTCTTTAGCAGAATGAGATACAGGAAATTTCGCCTTGAATCAGCCAATGATGTTGATCACAGAAGAGAAATGTGTGCTCATGCACGAATTTTGGCTTTGGAAGAGGCAATAGATACAGAATGGGTATATATGTGGGATAGATTTGGTGGGTATTTGCTTCTCCTACTTGGCTTGATTGCTAAAGCGGAAAGAGTACAGGTAAATAATGTTCTTATGCACTTGGGCATACTTCTACATATCTTACTTCATGTAATTGTAATGTGAATTTCTACTTTGGCAGGATGAAGTACGCTTGAGGCTTTTTCTTGATAGCATAGGCTTTTCTGACTTAAGTGCCAAGAAAATAAAAAGATGGATGCCGGAGGACCGTAGACAATTTGAAATTATACAAGAAAGGTGGTTACTTTGTTCTACAGTTGTTATTATAGACTGAAAATAATGAATAAAAAATATAAAATGCAGAATCTTTTTCTTTGCTTGCCTTAATTTCCTGAAAATTTTTGTAGTTATCTGAGAGAGAAGGAAATGGAAGAAGAGATTTTAATGCAGAGACGTGAGGAGGAGGGGAGAGGTAAAGAAAGAAGGAAGGCTCTTTTGGAGAAGGAAGAACGTAAGTGGAAGGAAATCGAAGCTTCTCTTATTTCCTCTATTCCTAATGCTGGTGGCAGGGAGGCAGCTGCCATGGCAGCTGCTGTGCGAGCAGTAGGAGGTGATTCTGTCTTGAGTGATTCTTTTGCACGGGAGAGGGTTTCTAACATTGCCCGTAGGATACGCTCAGTTCAATTAGCTCGTCGAGCACATCAGGTTGGTTTGCATATAAGTAGGCTTATTGTATCTGGTTACTTCTTTGAAAGATAATATGGATGTTGGTGGTATAAGTTTCTAGATTGATTCTTAAGTTTTTCTTTGTGTGTCATGATGGCAATGTAGCATCTGATTAACTGATAGGTGACATAGTGAAGGTAAATAGGAGAAGTTATGATCAGCTTTATGAAGTATTAGGATCTTCAAGTGCCATTTGAATAGTTTGACTTTTCTTTAACATGCTCAGAGTGGCCATGCTAGTTCCTTGGTCACAAATTGATATTGGTGGAGCTGCAGATTGAATTTCATCATAAGCCTTCTAATCTTAATATCAATGCAGACAGGAATTGCAGGTGCTATATGTATCCTTGATGATGAACCAACAACTACTGGCAGACTTTTTGGTGAGATTGACCCCAGTGCATGTCAAAGTCGAAAGGTCAGCTTTTCCATTGCAGTGATGATCCAGCCTGAGTCTGGTCCAGTTTGCCTCTTAGGCACTGAATATCAGAAGAAAGAGTGCTGGGAGATTCTGGTAGCTGGGGCTGAGCAAGGTCTTGAGGCAGGACAAGTTGGACTAAGATTGATTACTAAAGGTGATAGGCAGACTACTGTTGCAAAGGAGTGGAGTATCAGTGCGACCAGTATTGCAGATGGAAGGTGTGAAAATCTAAATGTGGCAACTGTCTTAGATCAAGACACTTGTTTAGTGCTGTCTTTCCCTTATTTTGTGTTCCTTGTTGGTGTAGTTTTTTCATCAGTTCAGGAAGGCTTGTGTGTGGTATTATTTATCCTTTGATATGCAGCCATCTTTTTGTATCTGACTCGAGATTTTGCAAAATTTTACAGGTGGCATATGGTGACAATGACAATTGATGCTGATCTGGGTGAGGCTACTTGCTACTTGGATGGTGGCTTTGATGGCTACCAAACTGGGTTGCCTTTGTCTGCGGGCAATAGCATTTGGGAACAAGGGACAGAAATTTGGATTGGTGTTCGACCGCCAATAGACATGGATGCATTTGGGAGGTCAGACAGTGAGGGGGCTGAGTCCAAGATGCATATGATGGATGTTTTCCTATGGGGAAGGTGCTTAACTGAAGATGAAGTTGCTTCTCTTCACACTGCTGTAGGCTCAAGTGATCTTGGTATGGTCGACTTACCTGAAGATAATTGGCAGTGGGCAGATTCACCACCCAGAGTATGTGCCTTCAAAAGATATAGTACTTATCAGCTGTGATTTAACTTAAGCTGAAGCAGTATTCTAATTTATTATGCGTTTGAAGCCCTTTTACCGGTCACCTTTTATGTGCTTTGCTCAGGTTGATGAATGGGACAGTGATCCGGCAGATGTGGATCTATATGATAGAGATGATGTGGATTGGGATGGCCAATATTCAAGTGGGAGGAAAAGGAGGTCATATCGTGAAGGAGTAGTGATTGATGTAGATTCATTTGCCAGGAGGTTCAGGAAACCCAGGATTGAAACACGAGAAGAAATCAACCAGCGAATGCTTTCAGTTGAAGTCGCTGTCAAAGAGGCCTTAACTGCTAGAGGGGAAACACATTTCACTGATCAGGAGTTCCCTCCTGATGACCAATCATTATTTATAGATCCAGAAAATCCCCCATCAAAGTTGCAGGTATATCATCCCAGCTATATAAAGTTGCTTAGTGTATCCTATTGATATTCGATACCTTATCTTGGGTTTCCATCTTAGGTTGTCTCTGACTGGATGAGGCCTGCTGATATAGCTAAGGAAAGCTGTCTAGATTCCCACCCATGTTTGTTCTCTGGGACTGCCAACCCTTCTGATGTTTGTCAGGTACTTTCATCTTCGTGAGTATGTCATAGAAAGTCTCCATAGTTCGTTTGCCTGGTTCTGATCTATTTAAAATCTTATTTAAACTTAACAGTTGACTCGAATTTCTAACTAGTTTCATAACTATCCATGCAATAGGGTCATTTAGGTGATTGTTGGTTTTTAAGTGCTGTTGCTGTTTTGGCGGAGGTATCATCCATATCAGAGGTTATTATCTCTCCAGAATATAATGAGGAAGGAATCTACACTGTTCGCTTCTGTATTCAGGTAATTACCTCAGCATTTCCTCTAGTATATTCTGATATTTGACTTCTCAAATTATCTAACTGTATGACGACCAACTCAAAAGCAGTATTTCATGGCACGGCAGATGGAAAAATTGGATCTCTTATACTGAAAAGAATCTAATGTGTATTTTGGTGTAAAGTTTCGTATTACTTGTAAAGGAAAATATCAAGCAGCTCCTGCTAGGATAATTGGACAATGCCTCTAGAACTTTGATGCAAGAGCTTGCTTGATCTGAGATATCATGGGGGTACAAATTATTCCTCTAGGGCAATTTAATGTGCTTCAGTTTTGAGACTGAGTTGCTAACTATTTTCTTTTTGCTAATTTTTTCTCTCAAGTTCCTACAGAAGTGAGTTTCTGAAGGGAATTAACCATTTCTTATCTCTTCCTCCAAGAAAAAATTTCATGCATATAATTTGGATTGGTCGGAATTTGCACTAAATATCTATTGGATTTCTTCTTTAGAAAGCTAGTTGACATTCACAGTTAATCTGAATCTACTAATAAATGTACTCTCTGATCTATCCTTGTTCATAGGGTGAATGGGTCCCAGTTGTTGTTGATGATTGGATTCCATGTGAATCACCTGGTAGACCTGCATTTGCTACGAGTAGGAAGGCTAATGAACTGTGGGTTTCGATATTGGAGAAAGCATATGCAAAGTTGCATGGATCTTACGAGGCATTGGAAGGCGGGCTTGTTCAGGATGCTCTTGTGGACCTAACTGGGGGTGCTGGAGAGGAGATTGACATGAGAAGTTCCCAGGCTCAGATTGATCTTGCAAGTGGTAGGCTCTGGTCTCAATTATTACGTTTCAAACAGGAGGGCTTTCTACTTGGTGCTGGAAGTCCATCAGGTTCTGATGTGCACATTTCTTCTAGCGGAATTGTTCAAGGCCATGCTTACTCCTTGCTACAGGTACCATTTCCATGTCATTCTCAGTCACATATTTGAATGACATGTCTCCAAGGAAGTTTTCATTTTTTGGAACTATATACCATTTCCATGTCATTCTCATTGATGTCATTCTCAGTCACATATTTGAATGGCATATCTCCAAGGAAGTTTTCATTTTTTGGAACTATCTGTCAGGCAAGGGAAGTGGATGGCCATAAGCTTGTGCAGATTCGGAATCCATGGGCTAATGAAGTAGAATGGAATGGTCCTTGGTCTGACTCATCATCTGAATGGACTGATAGAATGAAGCATAAGCTCAAACATGTTCCACAGGTATTATTCTACTGTACAGTGTATTCATCTCTATAAATCTTTTTGCTTGTCCCCCTCGATTGGCTATAAAGTTGACGGGCAAGGTCTTCACTTACTGTTTGCTGAAGAAAGCATGATTATTTAAATTCCTTTACTTCCAGTTGGTCACTTTTCTGAGCTTGTTGTGTTGAACAGTCCAAAAATGGTATATTCTGGATGTCCTGGCAAGACTTTCAGATCCACTTCCGTTCAATATACGTATGTCGTGTTTACCCTCCTGAGATGCGCTATTCTGTCCACGGACAATGGAGAGGCTATAGTGCTGGTGGATGCCAAGATTATGCTTCTTGGAATCAAAATCCACAGTTTCGGCTGAGGGCCAGTGGTGCAGATGCATCCTTGCCCATTCATGTGTTCATCACCTTAACTCAGGTATACTTGAGCAGCACACCTTACAATCAGAATTCCCTTTTTCTTCTTGAATTTGTGAAATTATCCGGCATTTGGTTTTCAGGGGGTGAGCTTCTCGAGAACTGCAGCTGGTTTTAGAAATTACCAATCCAGTCATGATTCAATGATGTTCTACATTGGGATGAGGATACTCAAAACACGTGGTCGTCGTGCTTCTTACAATATTTATCTTCACGAATCAGTTGGTGGGACAGATTATGTTAATTCTCGAGAAATATCTTGTGAAATGGTTTTGGATCCTGATCCAAAAGGATACACAATTGTGCCTACAACTATACATCCTGGAGAAGAAGCACCATTTGTTCTCTCAGTTTTCACCAAAGCATCAATTACCCTGGAATCTTTATGACATGCAATGGCTGTTCTATGTTTTTGTCCATTGTGGTGAGAGCATTTGTGCCAGTTTTGGTGTCTGTTTGGGTTTTCCATGTATCTCATGCATTGCCCTCGCGGTTGCTTGACACATGAATCAGAGTGCAGAATGATGAGGTAAATTCTATGTTGTAAATACTTCTCAATATTTTCAGAAATGCTTCTTCATCATCTTAGCTTCATTTCTTGTGAATGGATAGTCTTTTCCCTCTAAATCTGAAAATTTATGCATATCTTTTGGTTAGAACCACATCTCCATATCTAATATGATTGTTAAGTTAATTTTTAATGGCAACTTAGCCCATCTGCTATACTACAACCTTTTATATGTTCTACAATAATCATTCCTAGAATGACTCCTTCAAAGTAAAGTTTTCTTTTGGTGAATGCTTATATTGGATGAGCATTTGAGAAATTGAACTGATTGCTTAGTTGGGCTCACGCATTATCAGAAAGAAACTTAGAGATGTGAGAATTCATGGCTTGAGATAAAAAAAGGGTTTGACAGAAGTTTTAACATTTTGTAGGCTGGCCTTGATGTGGATCCCAGTCGCCCAGAGGGCCTGTAAGCAAGCAAACTGACATAGATGCTTTCATAATGTGTTTATTTTGTGCAAGCAGCACTGCTATGTGGATGAAGATGTATTTTCTTTGTACTTGAAAGCTACAAATAGTTAGAAAGTTTTTCTCCAGCGTGGTGGCTGCCTTGGGTTTGCATTGTTTTCTGCCTGCCAGCATCGGAAATGGTTATCAGGGTGGTGAATTATACATCTGTAGGTATTGCAACTTTTAACATTATAGGTCTAATTATGTAAATGAGTTTGAGAAAGTAAAGGTAGAAAGGAAATAGGTAAATAATTACTAACACTAATTCCAGGGGAGATACTACTGAAAAGCATTGTAGCTGGAGATGGTTTCAGCTGCAGTTTTGATGTGCTTTCTAATCTGAACAATGTGTCACTTCACTTGTACAAAGAAATGTTTATTTTGCAATATCAGCATTTTTTGCATTCTTAGTTGTTTCTCACTTTTATTTATTTTCAGCTCTTCAGATACGTGGTTGATGATTTCTTGTATCCTGAACCATCTTAGATAATCTAGTGGCAGGAACTGCAAGGCCCCATCTCTAGATAAATGTTTTAGAATGAATCATTTTATTCTTGCATTATCTTCATCAGACAAACCCAGAAAACCAGGCTGCCACAAGGATAATCTGTAGATTCTTGTGGCCACATTGTCTGCCTCTTATCATAAAAGAATAACAGCCGTGTGAAAGGGCAGAAAGAAGTATATGTTGCGGTTTTGCATGGCAAATTGTCCAAGTAGAGTGCCCTCATTTTCCGCTGTATCTGTTGAGTTATGGAAGTTTTAAGTAAAATATATGCATCAGAATCATCTTCAGATATTTGAAGTTCCAAGGCTGGACCAGACTTGTGAAATGAAAAGTAAAAGCAAAAGCAAAGAATCAAAAAAAGCAGAAGAAAAGCTTTCGATATATTGCAGAGCATCTAATGAAAGTTTTATAGCACTTTTACCCTCAAAAGTATTTGATAGTATTTATCTAAAGACAATTGCTTCAGTAATGGAAAGCCACTCCAGTACTTATCCTTTCACAAACTCCAACTGGAAAGTACCAAACTCTATTCTCATTCTTCTCTTCCTCTCCTAAATATAAAAAATTAACATCTTTCATTTCATCTATTGGATCTGTCATTCTGAATCACTTTCCATGCTTCCCATTGCCTTCAATCCTCTGGGTCTCTGCATCAACTAGCACACAAATCAAAATGAGAAATGAAGAAAACACCATTTCTGCATATGCCAAGTAACTTATCAACGTGTAATTGAACAACACAAAACAAATTAAACAATCTCCATGGCTGTATACAATATCTTGGCACCTTCTTAGAAGTCTTTTTCTCCCTAACTTCATATCTCTCTTGACATAAATCTGATAGCCATGCACCTGGACTAACTAACTGCAAGCACAAAACAAATCCTAAGCTAACATTAACAGATGACTACGTATGTAAAACTGAAGAACTTCCCAGAAAGACATTCAGGAGACTTACAAGTATAGTTTTTTGGATCATCTTGGCTCTTTTTTTTGGTCTTTGGGGAGGCTTGCATCCTTTCATGGCCATGAAATCCTCTTCCTTTTCTTTATTAGACAATGTTATAAATAATCTAGGCCAAAAAAGTGCTTTATCTTCTTTCATATTATCCATCAAAACCTTGGCACTATCTTCCAATCCCAATGATCCCCGCGTGGCATAGTATCGATCTTCCTTCTCCTGTGACAGCACTGATGGCTTCCTATTGTTCATTGACAAATCAGAGTTCCCAAATTCAAACAGAAACGGAAAATAAAATTAATGCTTACTCAAACGATTTGGAGAAGCAATGAATCTAGAGCAAGATAAGAATAAAGAAAGGTTTTGATCTAAGAATCAGCACTTCAACATCAAAAAATTCTCAAACTTCCCAAGTTGAAATCCCTATAGTGTAGCATCAATAAGCCAGTTATACAGCTTCCTTCTCTTCTTACCAAACAAAATTCAGAAAATCACATGTCATGTATGTCTCAAAAATGTGCCAAAAAGAAAAACTTGTTATAATGTCTTCAATAGTTACAACTGGAGAACAGGGACTCCAAAGGAAGACATCTAATATCTAATCTTCAATAGAACAAATACCAGACATTCTCGTAATGCAAAGAAGTTTGTAGAAAGGGTTTTTAGCATCCTTACTTGGTATTGAGAAAAGAAGATTCCTTTTCACTCATAATAACACGAGATGTGAGCCTCTTCTTAGGCAGAGAATCAGCTGGCTTAGATTTGTTGGCCAAGTTCTGATCTTTTTTCACTTTCACACATCTAAGCCTCTTTTTAGTACCCCATTTTAACACAAAATCGGTATCTGCTGCTCTTTGTGTCTTCTTATCCTTCTCCATTGTCCCTTCCCCCTGCAAGTCTCTAAACTAAGTTAGGAATACAATACTATTACTTTTACTCAAAATTAACAGAAAAACTGATTTTCAGAGGAAATTCTCATATAGAAGTTCAGGTTTTAATCATATGGATCAACAGGAAAAAAAATTCAACTTCTTGCAGAAGCAATTCAGTAGAAACTAAAGTGAAATTCAGCAAAAGTGAAAGGAAAATGGGTACAAAATTTTCCCAGGAAGATACACAAAAAAGAGATGCTTGAATGTGTAAGAGACAGGCCAATTTCCTAAAAGCAAAATCTCAACCCAAGATCTAGGGTCAATGGAAAAGAGCTTTTGCAATATTATCTTCCATCATCCTGCACTTCGAAATAACATCAAGCCGAAGATATCAATCAAGTCCGATTCACGGTTTGTTGCTTGGAACTTGGAGAATAATAGACCAAGACAGAATTTTTACAGCATTTCTCAGAACTCATTTTTCATTACAATTATTCAACAAATAATAGAATCATATAGAGAGAGAGGGACAGAGATTTTACAAAGAGAAGACTTGATCACATTACGGTGGGGGCAGCAGAGCAGTAGCAACAGCAGCAGAAATTGGAGAGATTTGTTTGGTTTGGAAGAAAATGATAAATTTCCTAAGCAAATGGGCGATTGCAAAGATCAGCTCTGATAGATTTCTGGGTGGGTTAGAGTTTTGCAGTTTGGTGGCTTACAAGTCCAAAAGATCGGACCTTTTTCCTGTTTTAACTTCACCTGAACTCTCTCAGGTCATTTATATTTCTTTTCACCTCTCTCTTCAAAATTCGCAGTTTTTAGTATTTGGGTAGTTTAGACATTTATCATTGGCCATCCGATGTGAAACTGACGGTCAGATGCATTTCCCTCCAACTGGGGTGGCTTTTTTGCTTCAATATAGGATTGGATTAGGTCATCTGGAGCACGTGATGAGCGTAAAGCACGTGACTTTGTGTCTCATCGTCTTCTCCTTCAAGTGGAAGTCCAAGAACTAGAAGGATTTGCTACAACTTTAGATGTGAAGATTGGAGGCTTCTGAGGTGTGGTGGAGTTTAACGATCCCATCTTTAAGGACTGTAGACCTAATCTTCAGATCAGGACTTGAAGTTCTCTATATTTGCAGCAATGAAGCTTTCACAATCTTGATCATGATTTGAAGTTTCTCCTCGACAGGTGTTAACTGCAAGTAACACGGGCCCTTCAAATCCATACTGTTATTGCAAAATATAGCTGAAGGGAAGCTCTCTTGTTGACTTTGATAGCCCAATTTCTATCCCATATTAGGAAGAGATGAGGATGGGAGGAGTTTTTCAAGTTATAAAATAACCTCTCCTCCTCCTAATCTAGATCATGACTTTGATGGCCCAATTTATATCCCATATTGGGAAGAGATGAGGATAAGATGAGTTTTTCAAGTTATAAAATAACATGATGATATTTTATAACTTGAAAAACTACTCTCGTTCTCATCTCTTCTCAATATGGGATAGAAATTAGGTTATCAAAGTCAACAACAAATAACAAATCTCCACCTTGGCACAATTTCGGGTCCTACCAAATGCAAGCATCATTCATCCTCCTAATCAAACAAAACAGCCTTTGTAGTGCTTCCAATTTGCACCATCAGATGCCAACTCAAAAGTGCAAGATGTTGATTAAGTCTAAACAATGTTTAAACTTAGCTTTTGTCACCACTGTGATCATCATATCCACAAGATTCTCCGTAGTCCGTATATTCTGGAGAAGTATCTTCTCTTCGAGAATCTCTCGTTCAAAGTGATAGCGAACGTCAATGTGCTTTGTTCTTGCATGAAAAAACTGATTCTTTGCTAAGTGAATAGCACTTTAAGTGTCACAATGCACTACAAAGTGTTTCTAACCAACTCCCAAGTCTTTTAGCAATCTATGAAGCCAAATCGCCTCCTTTGCAGTCTCTGTAATTGCCATATACTCTGCCTCTGTTGTA
The DNA here is from genome assembly GCA_027568895.1 of Erythroxylum shatona. Taxonomy (NCBI): domain Eukaryota; kingdom Viridiplantae; phylum Streptophyta; class Magnoliopsida; order Malpighiales; family Erythroxylaceae; genus Erythroxylum; species Erythroxylum shatona. Next base: position 121,540 of record JAOSBK010000204.1, read on the forward strand.
GACAAAGCCACTGTTGACTGTAAAGTGAACTTCCAACTAACTGGCGCCTTAGCATAAGTGAATAAGTAGCCAGTTGTAGATTTTCGCTTATCCAAATCGCTTGCATAATCAGAATCACAATATCCAACTATGTATTGACCAAGTGATTTATCTCGCTCAAATAATAAGCCAACATTTACGGTATGTTGAATATACCGTAGAATTCATTTCACAGCTTGCCAATGAACCTTGTCAGGATCATGCATATATCTGCTCACAATACTAATTGCCTGTGAAATATCAGGTCTCTCTCGTACACACCATTGCATACATTAAGCTTCATACTGCATTAGCATAAGGGACTTTTGTCATATATTTCCGTTTTTCATCTATCTTTGGAGATAACTGGACACTAAGCTTCAAATGAGGAGCAAGCGAAGTACTACAAGTTTTATATCTTTATTCATACCAAAACGCTGTAATACTTTCTTCAAATACTGCTTCTGAGTTAGCCAAAGCTTCATTCCCGGTCTATCCTTGCTTATCTCCATACCGAGAATCTTCTTGGCTTCTCCCAAATCCTTCATCTCAAACTCTTCATTCAACTGGGCCTTCATTTTGTTAATACAAATATCAAATTTAGTATTCTCTTCTTAATAAAAGCAGGCTGCCTTAAGTGGTGCTCGGAGAGTAAACAAAATTGACCGAACTCCGTTATTAATTTTCGGGTATGTTCTTTCCTTATTTCTTTTATTTATTTCGTATTTATAGTATTTAATATTATTTGTCGGGTATATTTGTAGTGTTGTGTTCAATTTATTTAGATGTATTTACAATATGTGTATGTACACGAGTTAGGTTATGATAAATACACCGTGCACGTAATTTCTGTCTAAGAGGTCGGGTTTTAAGTGGGACCATTTGTGACCCCTTTGCCCTTTCCTGGAATTTGACGTGGAATGATAATATTGTCTTAGGAGTCCGTTTGACAGTCTTTTCTGAGTATTACCGAATCGGTTACAAAGAATTGGTTGTTGTTAGGAACTTTATTCTTGGAGATGAAGGAATTGATTCCTTGAAATGAAACAAAGAAGATAAAGGGCTACAAAGAAGAATCTTTCTTTCATTTTCTTTTCCTTTTCTTGGAGGAGTGAAAGTAGAATTTTGCAACAGTTATGAGCCTATTGACCTAATAATTTCTGCTAAATTGAAAAGAACAGCACTTTTGCTTTTCATTCCAACTGCTTTTGTTTCTATTGCCCGAGATGCTTTTTGCTTGAACTCATTTCCTTATGGCTGAGCAATTTCTTTTGCCTGTAGAAAGTACTTAATTTTGTCATTTAGGTGAAGAAAAATGCTCTTGATTCTTATCAAAAGCAACCCTTTTTTTTATATGGGAAGAGTTGGTTAACTGTTGTTGGTCTTCTTCAACTTAGCAATCACAACTCTGTATGTGTACATGTTAAATGAATGTTTCTGTCTATTTCAACGTTCCTGATTAAACAAAATGAGACCCATATCTTCTTTTGGCCTGCTTCTCTTTTCATGGACCTATCACCTTTGCCTAAGGTCTCACCAAAGCTCTTACTTTGTTGCACACTAAGATGCCAAACTTCTTGACTTGTTCAAAAGTTTCCCTCACCCCAACGTTCAAGTTGTTCTAGAAAAGCAAAGCCTATCATTGGTTTAAATTCTTGATGTCCATAGACATTGGCCCACTTGATTCATTTACAAGAGGTCAAGAGCAATAATTTTATCCTGAACAATGATTGCTTTTTTCAATATTTGAATTGGAAGCTACATGGGGTTTGCTGTGTACTTGTCCTTGTTGATTCCCTTTCATTTGCTGGTCTCCCCAACCAAGCTGGTTTTATCAATCCTCCAACTTGGGTTCATACTTCATCAACACTGTCCAATCCTGATGTATTTGTCTGGTATGAACATAGTATGATCATCTTTACGGTTCCAAGGTTTACTGATTCGTTGTTCACAACTATCGGACTTCTGTCGAGAGGATCTCATAAACTTACCAAGACGAAAAAGACACTTATTTCTAAACTATTTCAAGAAAATATGAGGCCTTTTCAAACTTTACAAGTTGTGTAATCACAGTTTCATATCACATCTTCAAACTGCTTGAAAATATCTTCGTGTTAAAGAGGACCATGATGTCTGGAAAATTTAGTAATCATATGCTGAGTTTGATTTGGATGTAGACTACTCAACAACTAGTTAGGTAGAGCTTATGTACTGTTCTGATGTACTTTTTTTTTGGTAACAGTACAGAATGTGCATGCTCCAACATTGAGAAATCTGACCCAACTTGATCCCAACTCAAGGGGTTCCTTAATAGAGTATGATCATCATCTTATTATTCGGCGGACCAGCAAGCCAGATTCATTTACCAGAAAACTTGAACTAGTTGCAGATTTCAATGTACATTCCCATTGAATTTACGGGAAACAGCATGGAAGCTTAGTTGTGATTTGTTCTGTCTTGGTAGATAGTCCCTTTCACAGTATTTCAGTCTGCAGATTTCTTTATTTGGAAGCAGCAGCAAAGTTAGACTATTTGCTGCTCAAAGTTAGGCTTCCATATGCGCTCCTTAGACAAAGATTTATGAATTTATCAGTAAACTTGTATCTGATTCAGGAAATTGTCTTTACCAGTCTGAATCTGAGCTCAGACTTTCAACTTTTACCAATCTTCTGTATATACAAAATGCTTCTGCTACTGTCAAAAGCTAAAAACCAATGTATTTTTTTGTTTCTGATTTCCTATGATTATGGAGTTTCATGTATCAAGAGATTCCAATAATTCAGGTCCTAGCAATCAATCCATGTGTATCCAGCAGATGTTAGGTTAAGCTTAAGATTTCACAATCAACAAAAACATTAAAAGCAATCATTAACATCATCATCATAGCACAGCTCATCTCTCTCAAATTCTGTATCTAACCAATTAAAAAAAGTTAATAGCAAACAATTTTTAAACTTGATCTGAAGGGATTGAATCCAACTCCATTGTTCAACCCGACTCCATAGAAAATTGCAGAGAAGCATAAGCTTCCAAAAGAGTAGCCGGTAGGTGACACAGACAGCAAGAGATGGGGCCCACAAGCCAGCTGTATGGTAAACACTTGTCGTTGCCAACGAACAATGACCCCTCAACGTTCATATTAACTTTCTCTCTCTAAAAAGACTCCATTTTGAACTTTTAAGCTGTCTCGTTGTCTTTTCATTTCTTTTAACGTTGCCTCCTCTTATATATACCCACCTCCCAGAAGGGTATCAAGTCACTGCCTTCTCTCTCATATTCACCAACTAAAGAACTCATCTTTGAGAGGAATTATAGAGCTCCATTTCTCTCTTTTGAACCATCTGTGCTTACTCCTTCCTCTTTGAGAAAAGGTCAGCAATGGAGGCAACGAAGATGAGTCTTTTCCTTGTTGTATTGATGGTTGTTTTAATGGCTTTCTCCACCGTCCAGAAAGCAGCAGCAGCCGAAGCACCAGCACCAAGTCCAACGTCAGATGCTTCTCTGTTTGTTCCCACATTTGTTGCTTCATTGGCTGCTATTGCTTTTGGGTTCTTCCTCTGAGCCACTATCCAAGTTTTCTTTTTCTTCATTTGTCTCTCTGCCCATTTCTTCTCTCTTTAGGATCCACTCATGTGTGGTCTTGTTCTTCCTTTCTCTCCTTTTGGTTTGGTTCTGTCAGGGACCTGACCTGAGAGAGGGAAGAACTAGTAAGATAAGGAAATGGGTTGGGAGTTTTTGTTTTTTCTGTTTGTTACTAATTTAACTATTACTGTTATTTCATGTACTCGAGTGTGATTGATGGGCTTTTGTATTATATTCTTGTGTTAAATTCTTATGGAATGTTGGTTTTAGATCATTAGGCTAATAAGGAGGGAGATGATGGAGAGGTATGAACCGAGTTGCTGGATTTGATCTGTTGATGTATCTTATCTTGGCTTGAGCTTATGTTATTAGCATAAATCTTGTTCTTTTACTCACTCTTCACTTTCCATCTTCATAAAGTCATCTTCTTTATTTTGTGAGTGAATGAAATTTTGATTCAGTAATGAAGTAAAATGTTAAGAAAGCTTAGTTCTTGGAAAGGGTGGAATGAGCTGAAATTTGACAGATTATAGTGGTTGTGGGGTTTACTTTTGGAGGTATGAACATGGTGGCGGTTAAAATTATTTCAAAGTAATTGTTGGAGCTATGGCCTACCATGTGAAGTTATTGATAAGTAGTCTCAAACAAATATAAAAAAAAAGTAGATTTATAAAATCAAAGGATGGTAAAAGTTGGAGGCAGATCCAGGATTATGGGATTGTAGCAGTTTATCCTCCTCATGATGTTATTTTCTGACTTTGCATGTGCAATGAAACGTTATGCAGAAGTAACAGGTTCCAATGATGCACTTCTCAGATCGAAAAAGTGAAACTGCTTGTATTAGAACTCGTAATTTGCATCATTATGCTCATTAAAAGGCATTTAACTTAACCTGATTAGTTCCCAAACTAAGCATCACCTACTGATTTTCAGGCAAAAGGACTCATTCATAGTATCATTAAGATGGTAATCAGGATTGGAATTGTAGCAGTTATCCTCCTGATGATGTCTTTTTGTGTATTGTTATGTGCAATGAAAGCTCTCCAGAAGTAACAGGTTTCAATCCGGTTCCAGGAATGTACTTCTCGGATTGAGAAACAAAAACCGCTTGTTCTTGCATGTTAGAACTCTTTAAACCCCTATTACTGTCATTATGTTCAATAATAGGCATTTAACTTACCCTGATTAGTTCCAAACTAAGCTTAACCTACTGATTTTCAGGCAAATGTATGCCTTTGATAGGATCATTAAGATTTGGTACAATAGGGTTTGGCTTACATTTTCCTTTAGGAATGATCAATGGTTTGCCACAAACATCTAAAGAATGTTTGTTGGTGTGATGGTGACAAATGATTCTTCATTTATTCTAAAGGAACTTGTGCCTTGTTCTTCATGGCTTCAAGGCATTAGTTGTCTATCAAGAAATGCCACATTCCATTGTCATTAAGAATCCCCCAAATCCTTCAACCTAAGCATCTTACTACTTTTGCTAAACAATTATTCTTCTGGAGGACAATCAGAGCCATAACAGCAGGACCTATCACAACCTTAAAGCAGTATATGTTATGACAAAGTTCCTTCAATGCTAAGCTTTTCAAACCCCACAAGTTGTGCTGAAAGCCAAACTTGTGGCTCAAAGTTCTTGATTGAGATTCTTCTAAAAGAGATCTTGACACGTAGAATCAACTAAAACTAAAACTAAAACTAACGAGTAACGTTCACATTTTGGTTTGGCTTTTACAACATCATATTCCATGCAAATGGAGTCTTGTCAAGGTTGCCAACTAGGGAACAGTTTGTGTTAAATTACACTAAATCCTACGTAAAAGCTTCTTCTCATATGCTTTTTCGGGTCTAAAACACTTACCCTCTACTATCTTTTACTCTTTAACTTCTAATTCTCTTGATAAAAGAACAAAAAAGACAAAAGAACAGTTCATCCTTTCGTTTTCCGTCCATCACTTTCTAAATAAATGGAGTGAAAGCAAAAGGAAACATGTTGCTTTCACTTACAAGTAGCTTTTTAAAGATTAGGATAGTCATTGGAGGGAATAAATTGATTCAACCATGTAATCAAATGCAAGAGAGCTTCAAACAAATATTTTGTCTTTGTTTCTTACACTTGCAAGAACCAAACCCAAAACAAAAACATATGGCAAAAAGTTTACAGAATTTATTTTCCTTGCTCAACAAAATTTTCCGATTGGAGAAAACTGTTCTCATCAATGGGATTGTTGCAGAGTCCAAATTTCTTGTCACCCCAAAATTTGTGTCTGAAAATGCAATTAAGCTTATATAACTCCTACTTCAATTGAACTGTGATAGTTCCAACTAATCTGCTCCACTTCAAAAACTGATCCTAATCAAAAGTTTATAAAAAATGCAACCAAGATATCATTATTACTCTTGTAACCCGGGTGGATAGAATCTCGCATTTCTGGTTTGAACTACAACCCTATAGATTTCTCCACCTTTTGGATCTGGTTCAGGAAAATCCAGGTCATCTGCATAGACAAAAGTATTAACAAATCAGATCTTTCATAGAAACTTCATCAAGTAATCATTCACATAAGATCAGACATGAGAGCCAGATGGGTACCATGACATGAGGAGCAATTCTAACACAATAGACAGGGAATCCTGTGTAGAATTTCAACGGTCCACCCGTTTTAAGTGTCTTCATGGCACAGTCCAATGAACCAGTGAAAGGATACTTTCCCGCAGCATCAGGTTGCATTTTCTGAATTTGAGTCTTGACATAATCAAAGGGAAGACTGCAAGCTGAAGCGAAAAACCCTGAAACAGCACTTGCTCCTGAGAGTAAGAAGGAAAAGACAGGTGTTAATTGTCATTTTCTTGACAGAAAGAAAGGCATTGGAATCGAGAAAAGCGCATCACTAAAAAACAATAAAGACATTGACTATTTAGTTTCCACGTATGCCTGTTAAGAAATCTTTACCTATATAATGCTTGCTCAGCCAGATGCCACTATATGTTAAAAATAAGTCTAAACAAACTTCTTACATGGAAAAAAAACACTTTACGATCAGAACAGATTCATTGAGAAAGCATAAGCTTTCCAAATTAGAGTATTCACTGAGAGAAAGTTTCAACCAATAACTAAATACAGAAGCCCAAAACTTCCTAAATCCTAACCAATCTATTATATTTTCACATTCAACTATTATTCACTCCATTAAGTATTGCCAAAAATAAGGTATTTGCATACTTCTAAAAATACAAAGGGATCAATTGTTAGAAACAAACTTAAGCTCATAGCAATAGTTGGGAGATAACAAAAGATGAAGAATAAACCTGGATGGGAAAACTATTAGGTTTGTATCTGGTATTTAAAAAGTGCATTCTTACCTACTACTGTAGCAGCTTCACCAAAACCAAGAGAATCCCTGAAGAACTCTACAGATTGATCATAAGAAGCAAGCATTCCCATGTTCAATGCCATTGCTCTGACGACAGTTGGTCCTGCACCTTTCCAAAGAGCCAAAACACCTTCGTCAGCAACAATTCGATAAAGAGCATGGAAGGCATTTGTGTAGTTTCGGCGCTGTGCAGCAGGCAAAGTGGCATCAGCCTGCATACGGATAAGTGCTAGATCAGCTGGGCTGCCAAAACATGCTCCAATAGCCCCAGCAGTTAGCCCACACAAAGCCTTTTGATAAAGAGGCAGTGGCTTCCCATCATTGGCTTCAATTGCTTTGGTAGTCAATATCCTAGAAAAAGAAACAGAAGAATTTGTTCAGGCCAATAAAACAAACTTCCAAAGTAAACATAATTCAAACACGATCTATAGCAATAGAATTGGAACTGGCAATTCAATGAGAAAAACGTGAAGTTTGGACACCCATACTATCTGATACCAAATATTGGCAGAAACTCACCTGAATGATCCAAGTCTGGCAGTGGTATATGTCGCTTGCCTCAGCAGTCCAGCTGTAAGCCCCTGTTCAGAGAATGTAGTTTAAAACGGGCAAGGCGAAGCACAAATCTACAAACTCCTAATAGAAAAATAAATGGATTTTTAAAAATTTTAAGAGATGCCAAGAATATATTAAATCTAATTGAGTCATTTTCTACAACTTGATATCATAATCAGAAGGCTTTATAGTTATGCTAGTAATCCTTCGAGCACACATTGGTTAAAACAAAGCCATTTGTCAAACATTTCTAAGTGGATCGTGTTCATAAATTAGAACTCACCATTCTGGAGTTTATACTCCACATTATGTCTCATTTGAGATTAAAATACAACAACTTGAATCATTCATTCACTTTAAAACCAGATAAAAACCAAACGTTCAAAAAAACTCATCCTTTACCACGGATCCTAGAACTACGCGGTCTCAAACTCTATGCCTTAAAGCAGCTATCAATAGCCAATGCACTTCGATAATTTCCAGTTTGATTAAGATAAAGAAACAAACCTTGTAAAAAGCACCAACGCCCTCCTCCTTCAGCATATTCTTGGTGACCTGAGCAGCTGATCCTTGACCTAACTGAATCCTCACCTACAATAGACAAGAACGACAAAAACAACAACTCGTCAAAACACAGAACCCTATACGGCCATTCCATAATCCATATCCCCCGTCAAAACCCAGATCTATAATTCAAAAACAAAACCCCATCAGCCCCAAAGACACAAACTTCAACACGTCACCATAACAAAGACATGATCTATCAAAAAGAGCCATTAATACACACCAAATTGCAGCATAAGAATAAATATACAAAAAAGACCTACCTTGACCATATCAATGGGCTGGATGACACATGTTGCAAGCATCCCAGAGGTACCGCCGTTAACAAAAGGCTTAACGGTAGGCCAAACTCCAGCAGGCTGAGACTGAGACTTCTTCTCCTCTCCCATTTTCTTCCCTTCCCTTCTGCTTACACACAAAAACAAACAATGGCAGCGAGAGAGAGAGAGAGAGAGAGGTGTTGTGAGGGAGGAGAAGATGGCAAACTTGAAGGAGGAGGCAAGTTATAGTACGACCTTTTCAAGAAAAGTGAAAAGTTATGGTGCTGTGTACTCAAAGAACACACACAAATCTAAATAGTAAATACACTAAAAGCCTATATATATATATATATATATATATATATATTGCTATTTTTTATTTCTTTTTTTCTCTTTTTTTCTTATTTTGGATAATTAAAAGATTAATTAATTTTAACCAAAACGTATAATCATTATTATGTTAAGTTTCTTTGTATTTCATGAGAAGTATTAATTTCCAAACATTAATAAGAAAAAATTAATTTCCATTTTTAGTTACCTAAATTTTGGAGGAAGAAAAAGTCACTTTTTAAAATATACTAATAAAGGTAAAATTAATTATAAAAATTCTCACTCTCAATGTGCATTATTAAATTTATTTGATTAAATTAATGATTAATATATAACATTAATAATTGGTCAAATAAAATCGAACTTACTTTTTACAAATAATTTAAAATTTGCTCGAATCTTAATTTTCAAATTAATTCTTTTGAAATTCAAATTTTTAGCATTTTTATTTTTTGAAATTTTTTAAAATATGTGCTAAACTAAATCAAAATTTAATTGATTTAATTTTATCTATTAATTTTAAGTTTGACTATATCGCTTTCCTTTCATAATTCAGTTTTGAAGTAAACAGTCAGATTTTATTGGCCAACTTTAGAGGTTTTATATCCCTTATGGCTCACCTACCACAGCTTTCTAATACAGCCAAGGAGGATAAAATCATCTGGAAATTAAATTCAAATGGCATTTTCTCTAATTAATCATGTTATAGATTCCTTTCTAACAGTCAGTGGTGGTCTTGTGGATTTTCCTTTTATGGCACAATACCATCAGTCTCAAAGTAGCCTTATAAGGATATGGATACTTCTCCTTCTAAAATGCGTTTTCTCAAGAGTAGGAAGAGCAAAACCGTGAGGAGTTTGACCTTAGGGCAACTAAAAGCTGATAATATCTGTAGACAGGTGGTCTGAGCTGTTACAAACAGTATCAGAGTCAATACTCGAACCATTGTGCAAGCTAGGGCCCTAAGGGAGTGGATATTATGAGATCTCGTATCAGTTAGAGAGGAGAACGAAGCATATCTTATAAGGATATGGATACCTCTCTCCTAATACATGTTTTTCTAAGAGTGGGAAGAGCAAAACAGTTAGAGATTTGGCCCTAGGGGCAACTCAAAACGGACAATATCTATAGGTGGGCGATCTGGACTGGTACACCATGACCATCTATTATTCCAATGCGGTTATTTTAAAGCCATTTAGAGTCGTATTATGCACGTGTTACCTGCTCAATATGGTATATATGATTAGGAGCGTACATTGCGCTGGTTAATTAGAAAATCAAAGAAAGGAGCTCCAAATGTTGCTTTTTTCACAACTGCTTTCTTTATGTCCTTCTATAACATTTGGAAAGAAAGAAAGAAACAACCACAAATTCACCAACATAAAGGAAGAGAAATATCAACTAGCTAATAGAATTATCAACCAGACTTTAAATTTCTAATGCTTTTCAATTCGACCTTATCTTCTTTTTAAATTATCTTTTAGATCCTTTGTAATATAGAGTAGTTGCGTTTTAACCCAGTGGGTTGGCGTAGGTGACGCATACCTTCGTCGCTTAACGAAGAGGTTCCGGGTTCGATCCCTACCCTTGAGAATGTAGCAAATTCCTGGGCCAGCGGCAGCCCCCGAAAGGGATGTATCAGTACTGCGAAGAGGGATTAGTCACCGGCTTGGGCCCAATAGACACCTCCTGAGAGAAAAAAAAAAAGAGTTGTTGCGTTTTTAATCTTTAAACTCATTATAATTTTGTAATAGTTTCATTTATAATAATACATCATTCATTTACTGAAAAAAGATTAAAATGTCGGCTCTATATAGCTTGACTTTATATTGGTACAAAGTATTTTAATTTTTAAAGAAAAAATAATCAATTACTTGTTTATATATCATACAATCAAATCCTATTTTTTAATTTCTGCATCCTTTGATTGTCTCCTAATATTTCTAATAATACACTTTTCTTTATTTACTGATGATGATGATGATGATGATGATGATGATGATGATGATGATGATGATGATGATGATGATGATGATGATGATGAT
>JAOSBK010000204.1:138204-173747 GCA_027568895.1 Erythroxylum shatona
TTCAATTCAGTCAGCAATCCACGTGAATTCAATTACAACCGACTGTATGAGAAAGTTGATGGATTGGTTTCCAAATACTGCCCTTTCCCATCAATCAACCAGTCCAAAAGAAATTTAACACATCCTTCCAATAAAAGGTATGCCATATTTTTTCAGAAAATCCTATGTAGCAACATCTGTTAGTGTATTGACTAAATAAACCAAAAATTATCAGTAGAAACAACAAGAATTGTCGTTGCGGAGAACAAAAAAAAAAGTTCCCTTCTTTTCTTTATATCAATTACATTTTTAAGCTTCTAAATTATAATAGTTTTCTATTATCGTTATAGCTCGGTCTAGCCTAATATCATTTGCAATCAATTTTTTCTTTTCACTTTAATAATGAACTTTTTTGATGATATTACTTATAATGAATTTGATGTTTATAAGTTGATTTATGTAAGTGTGAAAATTTAATATTTAATAAGATTATTTTTTAATCAAGGATAAAAATGTCATATGAAATAATTGAATTCATTTTGATTGTGTTCTAAATAGTGTAATTGAATTCAATTCTAATATTACTGAGTTTGTTCTAAACAGCGTAAATTGAATTCAATTCAATCTCATTAATGTAATTGAATCCAATTCGTTAATGAATTCAATTCGAAAGTTTTCAAATATCCTATAAATTAAGAAAAAAGAATCATGTTCAAAATTCGATAAACTTGAATTATCGGTCCAACGTAAAATCGAGCCCTTTATACCATGCATAATAGCACTAGGACTTGATGTTTGTTAACTACAGCTCTCTTATGCCCAATTCAATTGAGCTTGCCTTTCCTTGATAAAGATACCCCCTTCTAAGGGCTCTTTTTTGTTCTTCATGTTTTGAGCAAGACACAAAACCCTATTATCTATGAATGCCAATGACTCGAGCCTGGCTAGGTTTGAACTTGTCCTTAAATTCTATTTTTGGATTTAAACTCAACCTTAAAGTTTGATCGGTCCGAAAATTCTAGGCCCTAAGCTTGAGTTTGATTAGCACCAATTGAATTTATTTTTAAAAATTCAAATCAACATTATTTTTGCAATCTAAAACGACATCATTTTATATAAAAATTTCAAACTTCAGGTTCAGCTAAACTAGTCAGTTAGAGCTCAAACCCAATATGAAGTTGGCAATTTTCAAAAGAAAAAAAAAATCAAACTCGACCTAAAACCTAATCAACTTGAATCGAGAATGTTAATTTTATACCACGATAAGTTGAGTCGAGATCAAAATCTTTCATTTGAGTATTCAGTGAATACACAAGATTACACACACGGCCCGAGCCCACAAATAAGTAAACCATCCAAAAATTAAATAATATGATCTGAATTATATTATAGACTTGAATTAATTTGTTAACTCTAATTATTGAATTATCAACACTAAACACACCAGTTTAGACTTCAAAATCCTTCACAAAAGTCACAAAGTGATTTATTACTTTTACCCAAACATAGTGAAGATGGTAACTTTATCCACATGCTATTTGAATTTGAAACAAATATAGAATATGAAGGTGCATGCCGACAAAACCAAAATGTGTACCTAATCTTTGATTTTTGTTAGCTAATAGGAACACAGGCACGTGAAGCCACCTCACCATGGTCACAACCACCGCCGACACACAATAAAAGAAATATAAAAATAACAATAATTTAGATCCAGTTATTTTTATAATTAATAATTTAAGTTAAACGTAATTCAAGTTTAATTTGGATTTATTTAAACTGATTAAAATTATGTTAAATTTAGTCAAATTCAAATTAGATAATTTAAGTTTAATTTAAATTTTAAATTAAATTAAATTGAATTGAATCGTATTATGATGAATTGTTTTTACGGATTGAATATGATTAAAATGAATATTTTTATTGATACTTTATTAATAAATATTATATAAATATTAATATAAATTTAAATATAAATGATTTATTTTTAAACTTTATTTCATTTATAATTATTAATAGTAATAAAAATATTTATTTTAATTTTAAAATTAAAAATTAAAAATTAAAAATTACAATAATTATAAAAATTAAAATAAATAAAATAACTAATTAAAAAAATTTTGAAAAAAAGAGGCGAGCGGGAAAGAGGGAGGGAGAGTTAGAAATTTTTTAAAAATTTTACAAAAAGGTTTCCCTATTCCTTAAAATTTTCAGTACAGGTTGATATTTTGAATATCGGTTGATACTGACCAATATTATCCAAAATCAGTCGGTATTTAAGCCTGATACAATCAACTCTCCGTTTCTTACCAGACTAACCGATCGGTACCATCTGAAACTAGCCGGTATTTAAACCTGATACAATTAACCCTCCATTTTGTATTGGTTTTAGTTCGCTACAGTACGTACTAGTCAATACGAACCGGAATCCTAAATTGACTAAAATGAATAATTTTTACCGATATAAAAAGGATGTAATTATGCACTATTTGTTCAATGACATAATTATAAATTATCAATAAACATTAAAAAAATAACGGATTTGATCATACAAATTGTAAGACAACATCACCTTCTATGACTCCCCTAAGATTTCACCATAACCAACCTGTTTTCTCAAACCAAATTTAGGTTTTTCTGAACTTGTGAGTGATGAGTTCATATGTTGTTGTCTAGTGATGAGATCCTGTAACTTGGTGCAGAGGAAACACCATTTATGACATCGATCGGTTGATTGAAATGCCTGGTCATTTCTAAATTTTGTTTTTTTGTTTTTTATCTACTAGATATTTTAGGAGGGTTCTAATGATGAAAAGATATCTTTAAACCATTCATACTCAGATTAATTTTCGTTCGAATTGGGTAGGTCCCTTATAGGAGGTAAAGCTCTGATCCTAAATTTTAAATGGCTGCATATATGAGAACGGTTTGAACTCCTTACCAACTAACATGCACCGAAGGTTAACTATGAAAGTTGTTTTAACGAGTACACAGGGTTAGTATAGTCATTGTCAGGAAAAGCAGCGTGGAGGACCCAGAAAAGCCTGGCACCAATTATCATAACAGCTAAGAAAATTTTCAGTCAGTACTCAGTACCCTTTTGAGCGCCTTAACAAGTCTAGATATTTTTCCCATCTTTCTTATACCCGAATCAAAAATCAAATCCAAACCTGAAGGGAAAGTGGATAAAGATTCAAGCTTTAGGCAAGAGAGATGAGAGAAATCATAAGCATTCACATTGGACAGGCAGGAATCCAGGTTGGGAACTCCTGTTGGGAGCTTTATTGCCTTGAACATGGCATCAGTCCAGATGGGATGATGCCCAGGTAACTTTTTTTTTTGATCTGTTCAAGCTTTCTTCTTTTTCTCTTTCATCTTTATGGATAATGGTGCTTGGAAGTATTAGGGATCATGCTCTTCTTTTTCATTTCTCTTTACCAAAAACTTTGTCGGGATTTTGTTTTTATGGAATCTAACGAGGTTCTGTTCTGTTCTCTGTAATGCAACTTGATAGATCTATGTTCATCTGTTGTTGCTCTTATGCTTGTCTTTTATGTTCTATTATGTAACCTTCTGTGTATAGAAATGGGTATCGAAGTTCATATTTTGCGTTGAACCATCAGCACTCATCTTCCTTTTTGATGGTGCTTCGATTCTCTTCAGCACTTTGTATTTTAAGGGCGTTTGCTCTTGTTTATACGCCTCTCTCTCTCTTGTTCATATTGATGCAATTACATGGAAGTCTGATCTGAATCATGAATAATTTTTATGATCTTCGTTTTTGGTTTATGTCTGGATCTATTTCGGGTGGTGGTGTTACTGTAAAATGAATGGACAAGGCATCTCTTTGCAATGAAGTACCAACACTTTTGGGAATAGTATGTGATTTCTGAGTGTTGAAATGGCGAGATCTTGCACATTTACAAGAATAATCAACATGGAAATTTACTGCTTCTGTTAATGTACTCCATGCTGATTATCTCGGGTGGTTAGGCGGAGTACCCATGTGCTTGTGCTTCTGTCTGTAGCTTTTGCTCTTGGTGTTCTTTTTTGTGCCTGTTCCTGAACAAGACATAATTTTAATTTCCTTTGCAGTGACACAACTGTGGGTGTTGCACATGATGCTTTCAATACCTTCTTCAGCGAGACTGGTTCAGGCAAGCATGTGCCTAGAGCTGTTTTTGTTGACTTGGAACCAACTGTGATTGATGAGGTTAGAGCTGGACCTTACCGACAACTCTTCCACCCTGAGCAACTTATTTCTGGAAAGGAAGACGCTGCGAACAATTTTGCCAGAGGGCACTACACAAGTAAGAGAGTTTTTTTTATATCATATCACACTGCTCTTTTATGTTAGGTAGGGGTTAAGCTGACACGGTCATGGCCTATAGTTGGGAAGGAAATTGTGGATCTCTGCCTTGATCGAGTGAGGAAATTAGCCGATAATTGCACCGGCTTGCAAGGGTTTCTGGTGTTCAATGCTGTTGGTGGTGGAACTGGTTCTGGTCTCGGGTCATTGTTATTAGAACGCCTATCTGTGGATTATGGAAAGAAGTCAAAGCTTGGCTTTACCATTTATCCTTCTCCACAGGTTCATAAAATCTAATTCTTTTTATTTTCTAACAGGCTATACGTAAATAAGGTTTATGTTACCCCACTTTGTGGACTATATACAACATATCTCAATTTCTGTTAGAACATTCCGGATATTTGTTCTAGTGAAAATTGCTTCAACCGATTCGAGTCTAACATTTATTAACAAACTTTATAGATCTTGTCTTTCTGTTTTCCCTGTCATTGGTAGTTAGTTGAAAATAAGAATTAAGAGGTTCTGTAGAACTCAGTATTGGTTTAATCTTGAATTTCAGGTCTCAACAGCAGTTGTGGAACCCTATAACAGTGTCCTGTCTACACATTCTCTTCTCGAGCACACAGATGTTGCGGTGCTCCTAGACAATGAAGCCATATATGACATCTGCCGAAAATCTCTAGATATTGAGAGACCAACTTATACCAACTTGAACCGATTGATCTCGCAAATTATATCATCATTGACAACTTCATTAAGATTTGATGGAGCCATTAACGTGGATATTACAGAATTCCAGACCAACCTTGTACCATATCCCCGCATTCACTTTATGCTTTCTTCATATGCCCCTGTTATCTCAGCTGAAAAGGCATATCATGAGCAGTTGTCAGTTCCTGAAATTACAAATGCCGTTTTTGAGCCGTCAAGCATGATGGCTAAGTGTGATCCTCGGCATGGGAAGTACATGGCTTGCTGTTTGATGTATAGAGGAGATGTTGTTCCTAAGGATGTTAATGCTGCTGTTGCCACCATTAAAACCAAAAGGACTGTTCAATTTGTTGACTGGTAAGTGAAAATGCATATAGCTATCAGAATTGAATGAGGGATACATAGTTCGTTCATCCTACTCCATGGAGTAGTTTTTGTGCTTGCAAACAATAATGCACACCTTTAACAAAAGAGTTATGGGTTTTTGATTTGGGTTATATCTATACAACTCCTGAGATATTGACTTGTTTTGTGGGTCACCATCTCAGCCTCTGATTTCAAATCTTACGTGCTTAACGTTCAAATATTCCAACTCTATCAATGTGAAATTAAAAGTTGAGGCGGGGTATACATAATGAACCTGTTTTTCTTCTCAATTTCCTTTCATACCTGAAGATATTCTGTTTCTTGAAATCACACAGGTGTCCAACTGGCTTCAAGTGTGGCATCAACTATCAGCCTCCAGCAGTAGTCCCCGGTGGCGATCTAGCCAAGGTGCAGCGTGCCGTCTGCATGATAAGCAACAACACAGCAGTGGCCGAGGTGTTCTCTCGCATCGACCACAAATTCGACCTCATGTATGCCAAGAGAGCATTTGTGCACTGGTATGTGGGTGAAGGCATGGAAGAAGGCGAGTTTTCAGAAGCACGTGAAGATCTGGCCGCCCTCGAGAAGGATTACGAAGAAGTTGGTGCTGAAGGTGAAGAGGAAGACGAAGGTGAAGATTACTGATAGGTTAAACTGCAAGAGCCAAAAACACTTGGATTTTGGTTCCTTATCATATCAACTTTGAACAAACTATCATATTTCTGGTGTGTGGGTGCCTGTGTATAGCACCAATTATGTTCATGTTCTGAACCTTTCTGGTTCTGTTTTCTCTTCCAACTTCTCAGCTTGACTTCTGATGTAATAATGATAGAATCATTCTGTTCTTCAAAATATCCAACCTTTTGATTCTCATAAAACTCCAACTACAAACCACTTAATTGTCTTAACTTGGTCGGTAATATCAAACACTAGTCTTGTCCTACCGATGTTAACATAAATATCTTATAGATTGGTTGAGAATAAGTTGTCCGACGTCGTCGTCATCGTCACATTTAGTTCGAAATTTTGCAATTAAGCAGAAAGAATCGAATAAGGTTTGATAGTACGGATCCGAGTCGTCATTGTCACATTTAGTTCGAAATTTTGTAATTAAGCAGGAAGAATTGAATAAGGTTTGATAGTACGGAGATTTATTTTGAAGGCTGTTAATTGATTCCATAAATAATTTATTTAAAATATATAAATTATGCTGTTAATTGATTCCATAAATAATTTATTTAAAATATATAAATTATGACTTTATTTAATACGTATTTAAAGATTAAATAAAAAAATAAAAAGAAGAGAATAATGATGAGTGTACACAAAATTCCGGCTCTTTTGATGGTTAAAAGAGCCCACGTCCAAAGAGAAGGAGAGATTAAGAAGCCTAAGGCCAAATAACAAACACATAAAGGGCATCTTCAGCAATCATCATCATCAATTCATCATCCTCCTCCAAAAAACCCTAATTTCATAACATCAGAACCAGAATCAGCCATGGATGAGGCGGCTCAACAACAGCAGCTGGCCGTCATCCTCGGCCCCGACGCCGCCCCTTTCGAAAGTTTAATCTCCACGCTCATGTCATCCTCCAACGAGCACCGCTCTCAGGCGGAACTCCTTTTCAATCTCTGCAAGCAAACCCACCCAGATTCCTTATCGCTCAAGCTTGCCCACCTCCTCCAAGTCTGCTCCAACCTTGAAGTTCGCGCCATGTCTGCCGTCCTCCTCCGCAAGCTCCTCACCCGTGATGACTCCTATCTCTGGCCTCGCCTTTCCCCCTCTACTCAGTCTTCCCTTAAGTCTATTTTTCTCGCATCTGTTCAACACGAGCAGACTAAATCTATTCTCAAGAAGCTGTGCGATACGGTTTCGGAGCTCGCCTCCAGCATTTTGCCCGACAACGGCTGGCCCGAGCTCCTTCCCTTCATGTTCCAGTGCGTTTCCTCCGACTCCCCCAAGCTTCAGGAGTCCGCCTTTTTGATCTTTGCGCAGCTCTCGCAGTACATCGGCGACATTTTGATTCCGTTCATAAAGGAGCTGCACGCAGTGTTCTTGCAGTGCTTGGGGAATTCCACCAATTTTGATGTCAAGATTGCGGCTTTGAATGCCGTCATCAATTTCATCCAGTGCTTGGAGAGTTCGTCTGACAGGGATCGCTTCCAAGACTTGTTGCCGGCAATGATGAGGACGTTGACCGAGGCTTTGAATAAAGGCAACGAGGCAGCGGCGCAGGAGGCCTTGGAGCTGTTGATTGAATTGGCCGGGACTGAGCCACGTTTCTTGAGGAGGCAACTGGTGGATGTGGTTGGCTCGATGCTGCAGATTGCGGAAGCTGAGAGCTTGGAGGAAGGGACTCGCCATTTGTCGATTGAATTTGTGATAACTTTGGCAGAGGCGAGAGAGAGAGCCCCCGGGATGATGAGGAAGTTGCCTCAGTTTATAAGCAGGTTGTTTGCTATATTGATGAGGATGCTGTTGGACATTGAGGATGATCCTGCATGGTATACTGCAGAGAGCGAAGATGAAGATGCAGGAGAGACGAGTAATTATAGTGTTGGGCAGGAGTGTTTGGATCGATTGGCTATCTCTTTGGGCGGGAATACCATTGTTCCCGTGGCTTCTGAGCAGTTTCCTGCTTTTTTGGCTGCTCCAGAGTGGCAGAAACATCATGCAGCTCTTATTGCTCTTGCTCAGATTGCCGAAGGTTGCTCTAAGGTATAGACAATTATATATCATTGGGTTATGATGCTCAGTTCCCTCATTTTTACTTCTCACGTGCTTGATTAAGCTGCCAATGAACAGTTCATTACATTCTGGTAATTTGATTTGAGTCTTGAAGTTTAAGTAATTGTTCTGCCAATAATTTGAACTTCAAAGTTGATGTTTTACTTTTTTTCTTGGATTGTTTATGCAGAGTGGTGGTTACTTTGTTTGATACTCCTAATCAAGATTATTGTCCTATTATCAAGATTGATTGGGAAAAAGAGTTAAGACACTCAAAATTGATATTATGTTGCAGGTCATGATAACCAATCTTGAGCAAGTGGTGTCGATGGTGCTGAACTCTTTACGTGATCCTCATCCCCGTGTCAGATGGGCTGCAATTAACGCAATCGGGCAATTGTCTACAGATTTGGGTCCAGATTTGCAAAATCAATACCATCAAAGGGTGTTGCCTGCACTAGCTTCGGCGATGGATGATTTCCAAAACCCTCGAGTACAGGTTGGTTTCTGTCATTGCAATAACTTGATCAAGGGAAGAAAATTCTTTCTTGAGTTGGTGAATTTTTCAAAGCAATTTCAGAGTTCATTCTCATTATCCTAGTTGTCATGGATATGTGTCGCATAATACAAATACAATATCATTACTAAGGTCCTGGTTAATTGTAGGTTAAGGATCAAAATGTTGCGTATCTTATAGAATCTGCTTGCCAAATTGTTAAGGTCTTGGACTTGTACTCTTATGTGTGAAGGCTTGGGTTTTGGGATGCAGCTTCTTATGCAAAATGGAAAATGCTGTTCTCTAGTAATGGGCTTTATACTTCTTGGCTGAGAATGATGCTGTTACGTGAATTATGGGGAAAAACTCATGCAGATACATAATCCATGCAAAGAACAAACAAGCCATTTAAATATTAGTTTTTAATTCCCTAAATCGATGTAGGTTTTGGCTATATAGCTATGTGTCATTTTTTGTAAGGTTGGAGAGACCTATATTACTGTAAGAAGGGACAACTCATTTATGAATTTGCAGATACTGTGCCTGTCTCTTTTCTCCATTCTCTCTCCTCATTCCAACATTTTTGTTGTAACTACCCTATCGTACACAACAAAAATGCGTTTCTGCAAATTGTTGTAACAACTTGGTATCAGACCAGTTGGCCTCAAACCAATCATGGTAGAAGGGACATGAGTTGCTGAGTTGTGAAGGATTGAAGAGAATCTAAAGATTTTACTGGAAAACCAAGCTAGTAATGAGAAACTTTTGATTGAAAACCAAAACAGCATAGAGAGACATGAAAGGGAACTTGGGGAACTTAATGGTATGTTCCACCAATTCATGAAGACTATGGCTGGAGTTACCGAATGAAACTCTCCAGGAAAGGAATCAGTGATAAACACCACGGAAGCTATCCAAGGGAAGGAGGTGTACACTACACCCATAAAATTCAGTAAAATAGAGTTTCCTGTGTTTGAAAGTAATGGAGTGAGGAGCTGGATACACGAGCGAGCAGTTATTTTTGTTGGATCACACACTGATGGAGAAGAAGGTAGGAATTGTGGCCATGCGCCTGGAGCGAGAAGCCTAAGAGTGGTACCAATTGGCCAATTGACGATGAAGCACGGGGGAACCTTGAAGCTAGGAGGAACTAAAGGACTCCATTCAACAAAGATTTGATGAGGAGGTGTATGAAGGTCCGGTAGGGGGATTTCAAAGAGCTTCGACAAGAACGTTCAGTACAAGAATATTGTGCGAAGTTTGATCGATATTCCAATAAGTTGACATTGCCAGAGAAATATCTCATGAGATTTTTCTTAAAGGGATTGAAGCAAGAACTCAAGGTTTTTGTTAAGTTCCCTAAACCTCAGACGTTGCAACACGCATATTTGCTCGCTAGAAAACAAAAACCAATTTTGACCATCCATACATCGATACCTTCTATGAGGAGAGGCAGCCTAGTGGGGACCTTGATAGGGGGAGGCAACCACTCCATCACTAAAAGTGAAGCCCCTAAAACCTTGGTATCTAAGGCCTCGTTGGAAGAAGGGTTACTACCGACTATGGGATCGCAAGGGACTTTGGTAGGGAGCGGACCAATCAAACATATCGGCCCACCCAAAACCACCAACAAGGAATTAGATGAATGAAGAGTTAAAGGACTTTGCTTCTGGTATGATGAAAGGTATGTCCCCGGCCAATGTTTTAGAAACAAGCAACTCTAGTTTCACATGATTTAAAGTGATTAAGAGATAGGAGACGGAATCCTTGAAGAAGAAGGAACTCTAGGATATGAGGTTCCTAATATTTCTTTCCAGGCGATGAAGGCACGAACGAGGAATATTGACAAATTCGAGTGATAGGTAATCACTTCCGAAGGCCCTTACAGATATTGATAGATAACAAGAGTATGCACAATTTTGTGAACAAAGCAATATCTAAAAGAAGCGTTGATCAAGAGGAAAGAATTATAAAGGTTCACATCACTGTGGGAGGGGGCCTACACATAAATTGTTGTAGCAAATACTGAGGATTTATTTGGTGCATGCAACAACAGTCATTCTCGACCAATGCACTTGTGATTCTGTTAGGGAGTTGTGACACTCCTTCGGGTACAATGGTTAATTGCACTTGATGATGTCCTGTGAAACGCTAGAACAAGGACCTTGAAACAGGAGGCTAAACTAGTATCAGGAAAAAGATTGGACAAAATGATCCAAGGAACACGTGTCAGAGCATTATACACTGTCCTTCTAACCTGCCCCATGGAACCGCAATTTTGACAGATGTCTTTGGACGAGCAAGAGCCCTCCATGGAAGAACTGCAAGTGTTATTTGCCTTCTATGGGACCTTGTTCCAAGAACCCCATCAACTTCCCCCAAAGCATGCTCATGATCGTAGGATCAACCTCAAGGACATAACACATTCAATCAAAGTTCACCCTTACCCTTATTCAAGAGAACACAAACATGTGATTGAAAGAGCAGTGTTGGAGCTCTTACAACAAGGCTTCATTCGGAGATGCCTCAGTACCTATGCCTCCCTCGTAGTCTTGGTGAAAAAAAAAAGATAATTTGTGGAGAACGTGTATTGACTACCAAGAGCTAAACAAATATACGGTAAAAGATAAGTTCCGGGTTCCTATAATAGAGGAACTACTCGATGTACTCCAAGGATCAAGCTGGTACCCTAAATTGGACCTCAAGTCCGGCTACCACTAGATATGAATGCGAGAAGAGGACATTGAGAAAATTGCATTCAGGACCCACGAGGGGCAGTACAAATTCCTTGTGATGCCATTTGGGTCAGCGAATGCACCTTCCACCCTCCAAGGATTGATGAACAAAATATTCTGACGTTTCCTTCAAAAATTTTTACTTGTCTTTTTTGACGAAATTTTGGTTTACAGTTGTGATTTCCAACAATATGAGTGCCATTTGAAAGATACCCTTGGTGTTTTGCAAAAGCACCAATTGTACTTAAACAGAGCTATATGCATATTCGGAGCTAGACAATTGGAGTGTTTAGGTCATGCAATCTCCTGTGATGGGGTGACAACGAATGAAAGGAAGGTTGAGATGGTTAAAACTGCCCCACTCCAAAGTCCCTAAAGGATTTACGGGGATTTCTTGCGCTCGCAGGCTGCTAGTCACTATGCTTATATGGCTTGACCTCTATAGGACTTACTCAAAGCCTCAATGGCGGGACAGTGGGCTTGGGGGAGCTGCAACAGTTGGCCTTTAAGGCTCTAAAGGAGTTCGTCTCTTCTGCCCCGATCTTGGCCTTACTCGACTTCTCTAAACCATTTGCCCTGGAGACGGATGCAAGTGAGATGGCCACTGCTGTGTTGCAACAACAAAAACATCCCATAGCACATCTAAGCAAAACATTGGCAGTCAAACATTGTGATTTGTCTACTTACGAAAAGGAGTTCTTTGCCATCTTTAAGGCGGTAAAATTGTGGCATCACTATTTGTGTGGCCGGAGGTTCCAAATACAGATGGACCACAGGGGCCATAAGTTCTTGTTGAAACAAAGGATCACCACACCCTACCAATAGGCATACTTCCAAAGCTCTTCGGATATGACTTTGAAGTAGTGTATAGTAGTGGAAAAGAGAACCAAGCGGCTAATCACAGGTACACACAGGACTTTGGGAGGAAATCCAAAATAGCTGGAGGAATGATAGAACAATTACTAATATAATCCAACAAGTTGAGAAAGGTGCCTTGAACTCTAGCAACTACGAGTAGAGAGAAGTTTTGTTGCAATGGAAGGGAAGGGTGGTAGTGGGGTTGGACGAGAGCTTGCGTCAGAAATTAATATCTACGAGCCAGATGATCCATTGGGGGGACATGCAAGGGTAACTACCACAACAAAAAGTTTACAGAATCTCTTCCATTGGAAGGGAAAGGGAATGGGACGAGATGTGCGGAACTACATCAAGAATTGTATTGTTTGTCAAAGGAATAAGCACAAGAATGTGCAATACCTAGGGAAGTTACAACCATTGCCAATTTGGGAAGGATATTGGAAAGATGTGAGTATGGATTTTATAGGACTCTCACCCTCGTGTGAAAACTGATATCATGTTGGTTGTTGATCGCTTTAGTAAGTATGGCTACTTCATCCCCATCAAGCATCTAACAAGTGCAACAGACATAGCAAAGTTATTTGTGGACCATATCTTCAGGTTGTACGGCATGCCTGAGCAATTGTGAGTGACAGAGATCCCTTTTATTTAAAGCAAGTTTTGGAGGTAATTCTTCAGGTTACAAGGGGTTGATCTTTGATTTTCCACAATATACCACCCGTAGATAGAAGGACAAACCGAAGCCATTAATCACATCCTGGAGATCTACCTTTGATGCTCTAGTAGTGACATCCCAACGCAATGGGCTGATTGGATAACCTTGGTAGGATTGCTGTACAGTACCATGTTCCAGGAAACCACCAACTCCACCCAGTTTGAACTATTGTACGGGAGGGTACATACCATACTGGACAGGTGACTCCAAGAATCTGACAGTGGATCAAATTATGCAGGATTGGGAAGCATCTGTAGCCTGAAGCATCTGTAGTGACTGCCAAATTTCACCTACGACAGGCCTAGAACTGGATGAATCGACAAGCAGATAAGAAACGCACCGATACGGAGTTCAGGGCAGGGGATATAATCCATGCAAGGAACAAGCAGGGCACTTAATGTATTAGTTTTTAATTCCCTAAATTGATGTAGGTTGCAGCTATATAACTATGTGTCACTTTCTTTAAGGTTGGATAAACCTATATTACTGTAAAAAGAAACAAGTAGTTTTTAATTCCCTAAAGTGATGTAGGTTTCAGCTATATAACTATGTGTCTTCTTTAAGGTTGGATAATTCCAACATTTCTGTTGTGCCTACCCTATTGTACGCACAAAAATGCATTCCTTCAAATTGTTGTAACAGATGCTGTGCTTGACTTGGAATTATGTACAAGGATACTCATGGTTAGTGCTCACTTTTTAACTACCACTTCTGTATCATGCGTCTTGCTTGTAGCTTACTTGTTTCGGTTTCAGCTACTTATTTTTTTCTATATATTATTCCAATAAATGATTATATATGTGGAGTAAGCAGTGTGGATTCTTTGATGCTTCTTTCGTGACAGGCTCATGCTGCCTCAGCAGTTCTTAACTTCAGTGAGAACTGTACTCCAGAAATTTTGACACCTTATTTAGATGGAGTTGTGAGCAAATTGCTTGTTCTTTTACAGGTAAATGAAGAGAAGTATCAATTGCTTCTATTTAGGCTTTTTATTATTTCACTTACATGCAAAGGAAAAAGAATTTCTTTGTCTAAATATTGCGCATTCATATTGCAGAATGGAAAACAAATGGTGCAAGAAGGCGCATTGACTGCTTTGGCTTCAGTTGCTGATTCTTCTCAAGTAAATTGTGGCATCTGCTACCTTTCTCAGAGATATTTTGCTGTGTAGAACTTAATCTAACAGAATCTGTGTTATAGGAACACTTCCAAAAGTATTATGATGCAGTTATGCCCTTCCTGAAGGCTATATTGGTGAATGCGACTGACAAGTCCAATCGCATGCTTCGTGCAAAATCTATGGAGTGCATTAGTCTGGTTGGGATGGCTGTTGGAAAGGACAAGTTTAGAGATGATGCTAAGCAGGTAGGTAGAGTTAAGCATAGATTGATCCTCAATTAGTCATGGATGCATTTATTTATCCAGATATTAGGGCTTTAACTCATACTGCGACAGCATCATGATCCTCAATTAGTCATGGATGCATTTATTTATCCAGATATTAGGGCTTTAACTCATACTGCGACAGCATCACACTATGAGCAATATCATTTAGTGCTGGTGAATGAATTCTTTGTGAATTAATCATTTATCCTTAATATCGAACTGCTTGGTTTGATACTAGTATCTCCTGATGTATGTACCTGTACTCTAATATTTGGTTCTCTCTCGAAATTTTATTCTCCGTCTTTGCAAGGTTATGGAAGTGCTTATGTCATTACAAGGATCCCAGATGGAGTCTGATGATCCAACCACAAGTTACATGCTACAAGTAGGTGTTCTCTACAAAACAATGCTTAGACGACTATCATGAAATTTGTATTTTTAGTTTTTGTTATTTTCTAACTGTTATTATAATATTTAGGCTTGGGCTAGACTTTGCAAATGCTTGGGGCAAGATTTCCTTCCATATATGAGTGTGGTTATGCCACCATTGCTTCAATCTGCTCAACTGAAGCCTGATGTGACCATCACATCTGCAGATTCAGATAATGATATTGATGATTCTGATGACGAAAGGTCTGTTGTTCTCTTGAGAAATGAGGAAATGATATCTCTTTCATGTGTTTGTTCATTCGCATTTCATTTCAAACCGAATTTATTGCTTCTAAATTTATATAAAAAAAGTCAAATGATAATATAAAAACTGTGAGTTGTGCATTTCCTTTTCCTTGTCCTTACATTCCGTTATCTCAGGTAGTTTGCTCTCACTATGGCAAACCTGTTTCTCTTCTCTTAAGTGCAATCAAACACATTCATGTTTTTGAACCATGGAAATTTGTGACATGTTTCTAAGAGTTGTACCTTTTACAGTATGGAGACCATTACCCTTGGTGACAAGAGAATAGGGATCAAGACTAGTGTCCTGGAAGAAAAAGCTACTGCCTGTAACATGTTATGCTGCTATGCTGATGAGCTCAAAGAAGGATTTTTTCCATGGATTGATCAGGTTCTGTTTGGTCAGCAAAAAATGTGGATATACCTACATTTCTGTGCATTTATCTCATTGAATATATGTGTTCTAGCATTATGACATTGAGTAACCTGTTCTTTCATACAGGTTGCTCCAACGTTAGTTCCTCTTCTCAAATTCTATTTCCATGAAGAAGTTAGGAAAGCAGCTGTTTCAGGTAGTAAATGGGCATGCAAATTGCAAATTGTCCTTTAAAAAAAAAAATCTTTCTGACGTCCTTCAATGCCTCCATCGATTCTCACTGGAATGCTTTAAATTTCATTTTTAGCCATGCCGGAGCTCATGCGCTCTGCAAAATTAGCTGTGGAGAAGGGTGTCGCACAAGGTCGCAATGAAACCTATGTAAAACAGTTATCAGATTACATTATTCCAGCTTTAGTTGAAGCACTGCACAAGGTTCTTTATAATTTTTCACAGTTTTAGTATTCGTTAACTTTATGTCAATTTGGTACAAGTTTTCAGCTAATAGAGTGTTGAGAATGATAACTTTCAATTGGTGCAATATGCTCGCAGGAGCCTGATACTGAGATCTGTGCTAGTATGTTGGAGGCATTAAATGAATGCTTACAGGTTTGTTGCAACACAACAATGTGAAATATTACCTTGTTTTGTTTTTCCTCCTTAATTTTTTGGTCTGCTTTGTTCTATAAAATATTGAAATCCCACAGCATTAGAAGATATAGCAATTGAAGAACTATCAATAACTAGATATCATGTGGGAATTTTTTAACTTCAGAACGACACTGTCTTTATGTGCTGATATTGATTCGATCTTTAAATTTCTTTTACATTTTCCTTTCTCTTCCAGATAGCTGGACCTCTAGTTGATGAAGCACAGGTACGGTCCATAGTTGAAGAGATAAAGCAGGTGATAACAGCTAGCTCAAGTAGAAAAAGAGAGAGAGCAGAGAGAGCCAAGGCTGAAGACTTTGATGCTGAGGAGGGAGAATTTATTAGAGAGGAAAATGAGCAAGAGGAGGAAGTGTTTGACCAAGTCAGTAAATGCTACATAACTGTTAATGCAATTTTTACAGTTATCCACAACATGCCATGTTATAACATTTATATGAGCATTTCTTTCAGGTGGGTGAAATCTTGGGAACATTAATCAAGACATTTAAAGGCTCATTCTTACCTTTCTTTGATGGGCTATCATCTTACCTAACTCCTATGTGGGTAAGTACTATGCAGAATGAAAGAATTGCAAGTGATTGATTTGCAAAGTTTTCTATAATATCTTTGTATTCTTTGAGGCCTCGACCTGATATATTGTCATGAATTTAGGGCAAAGATAAGACAGCTGAGGAGAGAAGGATTGCAATTTGCATTTTTGATGATGTTGCAGAGCAATGCCGTGAGACAGCTCTTAAGTAAGTCCTTTTTAATTGTAATTTATGAACATGGCCATCATCTTGGTAAAGAACACTTACAATTGCTTGTGGTTCAACTTCTGGAACAGATACTATGATACATATCTTCCTTTCCTGTTGGAGGCTTGCAATGATGAAAACTCAGATGTTCGGCAGGTATTTACTCATTGAACTCTGCTGCTTATCTGATTCATGTTTCAGTATGTACTCAGTGCGATGGATAATTATTATCCAGGCTGCAGTATATGGACTTGGTGTTTGTGCTGAGTTTGGTGGATCTGTCTTTAAACCCCTTGTTGGAGGTACTTTTGCCTAAACTTTTTGGGAGTTTTCTGCTGCAAGAGTGACTGTCTTGATGTTCTATTTGAATAAATTTTGTAATGACTTGGCACAGAGGCACTTTCAAGACTGAATGTTGTGATTCAACAGCCTAATGCCAAGAATTCTGAGAATGTAATGGCATATGATAATGCTGTTTCTGCTTTGGGGAAAATTTGCCAGTTCCATCGGGACAGTATTGATTCAGCACAGGTACTTCTTAGGAAAGTTTAGCCTTTGTCTGATATTCCCCATGCATGCACATGGCTTGACAGCGCACCGTCTGCTTATAAAACTATCATGGAACCCACTACCGAGTGTATTTGTAACATCGGTTGTGTTTGGCAGGTTGTTCCTGCATGGTTGAACTGTTTGCCCATAACAAATGATTTAATTGAGGCAAAATTTGTTCATGACCGTCTATGTTCAATGGTAGAGAGGTAAGGGAATAAATATATGGTCCCATTTCTTCAGAACTATCTTTTCCTTCAAACTGGACTATGCGTTGACTTATCCAAGTGTGATCAATCTTACAGGTCAGACCCTGAACTTTTAGGTCCCAATCATCAGTATCTTCCGAAAATAGTTTCGGTATTTGCTGAGGTTAGTTGCTTATTTATAATTTTATTGACTCACCTGTAATTCCAAGGTCCAATACAACATGAATAGACTATTTGGAACTCATTACTTCTGTCTTGTGATATCAAGATCCCATTTTCCAAACTATATATACACACACACGCACACGCACACATATAGCCAATCTTGTTTTGATGAGGACCAGTTGGATATTTACCTTAAGTAATAGTCCCCTTGGAGAGCTGCTAATTCGAAATTTCAATAATTGGTGAACACTAATTTTTAGGTAAAGAAAATACCGGAATTGTTACCCATACTTGGTTATATTCTTTTAGTATTTCATTTATGATTCATGAAATAATAGTTCCAATGCACTTACAGACAGATGATTGTAGTAGTAGGGCTATAAAATTAACGTAAATACGTACTGGTTATGTAGATTTTGTGTGGTAAAGATCTAGCAACAGAACAAACTGCAAACCGAATGGTTAATCTGCTGAGGCGCCTTCAGCAGACGATGCCACCTGCAACTTTGGCCTCAACTTGGTCCATGTTACATCCACAACAGCAGATGGTGTTGCAGTCAATTCTCTCATCATAATTCTTTGGCTAGTAGTTGGCATCATATTGGAAGGCGGAAATTGCACTATTCAGGTGCTAATAGATTCCCATCCTTTGCATAAGATGGTCCCCATCAATTGGTTTTCTGCGTGTTACAGTGACTTGGCTTCGGTTGGATTGAGATTGCTTGTGAAGGTCGTCATTGGGATTCAGAATGAATCCTATTTGTAAAATGTGTATATTGTATTGCAAAGTGTCAACTTTACGGTTCTCAATTGAGTCAAGTTTGAGAAAGGAAAAATGAAGGTTTCACATGGTTTTGGGGGCTTTTTTCAATTCTTTCTCCTGAACAATTTTTGGTTGCTGCAGGAGGTCTGGGAATTGTTAGGGAGACACAATTCTAGTCACAGTTTTGGTTAAATTATGTTTTTGTGTTTCAAATTGGACATATTGATTATGGTTATTGTATGAACCAAAATTTTGAATGGTGATTCTTTCATTATATTTGCAAGCTTGCCTTGAAAAGAAATATTGATGAAAATAGAGCGTTGTGATTGGGTTAAGCATGCCCATCTTTACACTTGTTCCTCAGTTTGATTTCCATCTTTTTACTCCAACCCAGAAGCTCTAGCTTTCTTCTTTCTCAAGTGTAAAAGCTCCAATATATAGATTAGGGATGGCAATGGGTTAGGAAGTTTATGTTCAAAAATGATTTGTTTGACTTAGTCTGAGTTCGAGTTTGGATAAACAGGTTTGAGTTCATTTGTTAGATCGGATTTTAAACTTTTTTTTACTTAAATCTGACCTGAAGCTGCCTCTCACCAATCTCCTGGGAGGGCCTGAAAACTTAAATTATGCCTTCCCACGCTGTCTTATGAATATGGGCACGTCAAGACAAAGCTAAAGATAAAAAAGAAAGAAGAAAAGAATGCCATGAAATCACTTCATTCTTGTTTGTTTTGTTTTGCTTTTGTTTTCGTAAGACTTATCCCAACAGCTCTTGTCCCACTTGAGATGTATATGGTTTGCCTTTCAATTTCCCTCGATGTAGTTCACTTCACACAAAGGTGCATACCAATCGTTTGTTGCAGATTTCAGGTCACACAATAGACGTGTTGATCGTTTCAGATATGCATGAAAGGGAAGCTGAGATGATTAGGTGAGCTGATGCTTTTGTTACCCCTCCCCTTTTTTTCTTTTTTCCTCTCTCTAAATGTTACTTAACTACGACAAGTTTTGTGAATCTTGTTGATTAGCTCATTGCTTTTGGATATTTTAAACTTCATGTATGATTATTAATTAAAAGGAGTGTATGGAACCTTGAAGGAATTGCTTGAGATGCTGAAATCCATAGGTGGTTTAAGAGTCCATCTGTCCCTTGAGCTTGACAGCTCTCCAAACAGTGAAAGGGATGGCTATGAAAGGGACTTAACAACCATATCTTAGCCCCCCATGATTATTACCTACTGTTTTTGCTTTAAAACATTGTTTAACTGTTTATGCTTGAGACAACTTAGGACTGGTGCAAGTTATGGGAGTAAATGTCTAAATGCAGTTGAAAACAAGAGTGGGAGAAACAAAACTTTGAAGTAGATATCAAAGAAAAAGACAGAGAGTTTGAACAAAAGGGAAGCTTAAGCTTCTCACCACCTCAGACAATGTTGGTAACAATAAGGGGTAGAGCAGAGTAAATATTTCTTAAATTTTGTATGAAACGTTGAGATGTAAATCATGTTATAAGTACTGTTTTCTTCATTTGCATGTTACAAAAAAAAAAAAATCATATGCATATGCATATGCATGTGCGTATGTTTTTGCAGGACTATGTTCCTCTACACGAACAAGTGGCTCAAGTCAAAGCTGGAAAATGAAAGAATCCAATGACAAGTTTGTACCCATACACATGAATGATGCATCTCAATTGTCTTCTAACCGTTTTGATATATCATAATCTGTAAGATGAAACACTAACCTGAAGTGGCAAATTGGAAGGAAGCTCCTTCTTGGACTCATTTTGCACAACAGAAAAAGCTTATGCAAGTTGAGACTATATCACTCATTTGTGTTATTTAACAAGACCAACCTGTATAGAGAAATTAACTTCACACACAATCCTATCAGATGATCAAGTGATAACACAATCAAAATTCTGCCAGTTGATGCCAAATCTAACCGATCCCACATGTAGCACAGAACATATAACATTACAAGTTGAAGTTTGCAGATAATTGCTTTCAGGAAACTGAATATAGCTCAAGCATTGGGATACAGGTGAAGTTTGGGACGTCAGCATTACACGCACAAGATGTGATGGGCCAGCGATCTTTATTCTCTATGTTTTCCTACTTGCATCCTATTTCTAGCAATCAAAAGAAGACTGATTTGAGTACATAAGATATATGGAATGACATAATAAACTGAACGCCAATAGGAATCAAGTTTTATGATACAAATCAATGGTATCGTTACGAATTGAATCAAGAAAAACAAGTGATACAAATCAACTCATAAAAGCAAAGAATAGCATTCAACCTGGCTAGCATGTATTTATTCCATTCTTGCAATCACTGGTCAAGTTATAAAACGTTTCGATACGTGTCTTAGCACGGTAAAAGACCTCTGTATCGACAGCAACTCTCATGTAACCATCAAACTCAACAGGCTGTCCCTTATTCAAAAGCATCGTCTCGTTGTACCAATTGCTGGTGTTCGACCACAATTCATTGTAATCATCAAGCAAATGTACCTTGTAATGGGACCTTAACTTATCAAAGTAATTGTAGAATGGCTCATTGGTGGCTATATACAGGTTCCTCCAAGGCTGAACAACCCCTTGAAGCTTTGCAACAATGGCATCCGGAGATGTGTCGGCATCCAAATGAGGCCATAGCTCCTTATTTCGAGCTTTTGCTCCTCGAACCACATGAACTGCATCAAAGTTCCAGTCCATTCTACCGCTGATCTCAGTAACAATATTCATCAATCTTTTTGATTTCCAAATAGCATGCCATGGCCTCTGTATATACTTTGCAGATTGACCTTCACAAACCCTGTACCAGTAATTATCTGCCGCTGGGGCATTAAACTGCCGCCAGATAACCGTGCTCTTGTCTCTCTTCAGTTGCATTGGTGTCACCTTACTGGTCACAACCTTCCGAAAAGGAATCTTCTTCTTATGAGAATGATCCCATTTCTTCCAATCCCTCAAGAATTCACTCCTCTCCACAATTGATGCTACCTCCTTAAGATGCTCAAAATCGAAATAATACCGGAAATCCTTCCCTTCCTCATCCCTACCACTAGGATTGTGAGTTCCTGACAAGCATAACCTCAAATCCATCACGAATGTCCTGTTCAGGTACATAGCTTCCCCTAAGCCACACAAGAAACTCCATAAATACTGGTTCATCCCCTTACAATAATCTCCTCCTCTAGAATAATACAAGTACTTCCCCTTCCGGAAATTTGTCACCGATCCCACGGTCGGAATAGTATCATTTATTTCATTGTCAGGCAATGGAGGTGCAGTTCTTGGGAGCCTTCCAGCAGTAGTATTTAATCTGTTCCTTTGTCTCCTGGCATTGATGCCTGAATGCCAACCACTTGCATGTATAACTTTGTAGGTACAATTCTCTCCAGTTCCAAACCTAAACCTTCTAAAATCTCTATATTTCCTCCATGACTTCTCCTTCTTATTCCTAAATCTCCATGTCACGTCACATTCGTCGGGTTTCGATCCGTTAACTGGGTTTTGATAATCCAAGAACACGATGGACTTGAAAAGCTTCAAATTAAACTTCTCAACCGTAATCAGTACCATAGGGTCTGAGCAATTCACCAGCTGCAAATGCTCACAACCAGATGAATTGACAGTCAAGTTGGTAACTTGCTCCTCAGCTTTCTCAATCACTTCTTCGGTGATTGGTTGGACTGCCAAGCTCGGAGCAACCGCCGGTATAGCTGCAATTTGCAAGTCCTCACCTGTTTGGAGGACAGAATTATCAACCTTGAAGGTAGCATTCTCTCTTTCAGTGAAGAGTTTGGTAAGAGCTGGAGCTGATTCCAGCCATGGATCCGGAGGTTGGTAAGTGATTGCAATAACAGTGAATACTAAAACTGAGAATACAAACACAGAGAAGCACAGGTTGCTTATAAGCTTTATCAGATTTTGCCCGATTGGCTCACTAGTTGGATTTGTCTCATTCATTGGGGTTTCCTTCAAGTTCAAAAACCCAGATTCTAAACTCAACCAAAACTTGAAACCAATCAAAATGGAAAGAATCCAACTTTAGTTTCACCAAAGGCATTCATGGGTTTCTCTCAAAATCCAATCTTTATGCCAATGACGGTAAACCCTGAAAGAACCAAGAACTGGAACGTAAAAAGCGAGATAGGCTGAACGGAAGAGATACAGAAACCGGAGACTGAGATTTACTTAGTTAGCATTGGAATGGAGGTAAAGGAAGCTTAGGAGAGATCCAAGCAGCAGTTTTTTAAAAGAGATCCGAGCAGTAGTTTTTTAACATTACTTGCTATGAGCAAGACAAAGATCATGGGATGTTACTGGCTTTGGTTAGAAGGAAAGTTAACATACTTGAGTATGTTCTGAACTACTGTCGGCAAGCCTCTCTCTCTCCCCCTCTCTCTCCTCTATAAATTCTAATAAATAATTTCACATAATACCAAAAGCCTTTTATTTTATATAAAATTTAAAAATATATTATTTTAATTAAATAAATTTATTTAATCTCTTGTACGATATTCATCAACAAATTATTAATAAAATTATATTATTTTAATAAAATAAATAATTTAAAATTTTATTTATAAATTTATATTTATTTGAAATAAATTTAATTATTAAATTAAATTTTATTTGAATATTTATATGTTTTAATTTTAATTATATATGATTTGATTATAAAATTAAATTATTCATATTTTATTGATAATTAATTTTAATTTATTAAATATATAAATATAATATTGAATTAAATTATTCATAATTTTTAATTAGATAATATATATTTAAATGATAGCAAACTAGATTATAAAAAACAAAAATAAGAAACAAAAATTATTTTTTTATAATTTTCATAATTTTTGAAAACTGAAAAAATTGCAAAACTAAAAACGGAAGCTTAATACTCAATTAAACAAGATTTTTATTGAATTTGAAAATAAAAACAAAAAAATAAAAATAAAAATAGAATATTCTCTACCTACTCACCTGTATTAGTTTCGGATACAAATACCCTTTTGTTAAAAGTCGTTCGAGCTTTTCTTGGGACTATGACATAGGTTACTTCAGCGTCGTAGCGCCTAGTACTTAAACATTAGCTCGAGGTATTTTCTCTACCCCTTTCTACCTTAAAAAAGCAGGGATATTATGCGTTCTTGAACCAATAACCATCTTTTGGCTAACCTAACCTCTTCTATCTCTCGAGACCAACAAGGGGTAGTAAAGGAATATCCGCCTGTTATCCATCAACTACACCTTTCAACCTAATCTTAGACTCTGATTCCCCCTAAACTTTCTATTTAACTTATATTATGTCCATTACTTGATAGTTGTATTTTTTCTTTTTTTTTAATAACAATAAGATTCATAATCACTATTTTTTAAATACTACATATATTCGGATGTAAAATAAAACCGACATGCAAGATACACCATTTTCAGAAGCAGGAACATAGGCAGTTACCAAGCAACTTCTTATTCAACATATGCAAAAACCCTTTATCCATATTATTTCCAGATCCTGGATTCAGTATCAGTACTTGAACTTAGTTGTTTAGAATCATAAAAGCATTTACCTTTAACCATTTGATTACCAATGCACAGTATCAGAATTGTAATTGCCAAGCTTAAAGAAGTGCATGGCTATAGTCATGAAAATGAAAATTCTTGTAAATAAAGTGTGCCAGCCATCTTGAAGCGGCAAAGAACAGAACTGCTACAAAGACTAGGGTAGTTCTTGCGGCTGCTGGAATCGCTCCTGGCGGCTTGGCTGCTGCAACTATGCCAAGCACACCAATGGAGATAACTGGCAGGATGG
This sequence comes from Erythroxylum shatona, assembly GCA_027568895.1. Taxonomy (NCBI): domain Eukaryota; kingdom Viridiplantae; phylum Streptophyta; class Magnoliopsida; order Malpighiales; family Erythroxylaceae; genus Erythroxylum; species Erythroxylum shatona. Next base: position 162,464 of record JAOSBK010000204.1, read on the forward strand.
TCTCAAGGGTATTGAGAACCTTGTATGCAACACTGCAACTTCTGCAATTCACCACATGGGACCAGTACCTGGAAGAACATGTGAATGAACTTCATAAGCATACAAAATTTTCGGAATGCCAAAAACATCTGCATTATCCACATTCAGAAGTCAGGAAAAGACAGCAGAAAAGTTTCAGGCTCAAATCTGATGAGACTTCTTAAGATTCAGGCGGGATAGCAATTTGTAAAACTACAATACCTTCATTGCAATGACAAAAATGTTATCAGTACGTGAAAATAATCATCTGAAAACTAGAAGAGAACCACTCTGAAATGTTACTAATTACCTGTCCATAAGTTCTTCTTTTGGAGGAGTTGGAGGGAGGGCTTCACTAAGCTTCTCTTCCCAGTGAATTTGGCCACCTGAATACTTCTTCAACCATCTCCTAAAAGCAACCACTTGGGCATCTGACTTTGTTGGCACAAAACAAGCCTTTTGCCAATTGGAAGGACCGACATCGAGTATCTTGTGCTCCTACAATGAAAAGATGATGAATCAGGATATTTGTTTGTTTTCATTCTCAACTTTAATCGCAAGAAGATGACTGATAGTTGTAGATCACAAGAGACTCTCTTCTCTTTGACTTGAACTTGTCAATGGAAGTTTGGCCATATTTTAGGATTCACATTAGTGTCATTACCTGGAGGTGGAGAAGGTACAGATCTGAGTCTAGAACCAGGTTTTGATGCAGATGATAAACCCATCTTGGAATAATTCTGTCAACCCAGACTGCAAAATTTCTCGGGAATGAGTATATTAATCTGCTCTTTCCAGGACCAACTGGTACACAAATAAAAATAAGAACAGCTCGCCGCTGTGACATCTGAGATGATGGCCGCTGCCCCTTTGAAATTTCAACAAAAGTAACATTTGTTCTTAAGCAGTTGAAGAAGAAAACTTGAGAAATTGGAATAAATATCAAGCTACCATTATATAAAATGTATTTGTATCTTATCAATTACAAATTACCTCCTCATTCCCCTCAGAAGATGCTGATCCGTTGCCTTTTTCTGCCAGACTATCTTTAGCATTCGGAAGAGTAGACTCAGAACAAAATACACAAGGGGCAATAAATTCAGTGTTTGTGTTTCCATCTCGAGTGGCACTGTAACCGGTTATATCCCATCTATGTATGTCTATGTCAAGTGGTGAACCACCTTCTCTGTCATGCTTAACAGTGAATGAACATAACGTTAGCCAATATTATACATTAACGAGCAACGAAAATACTGTTTGAACATTGGATTGGTCTTGGTTCTTATCTGTTCTTGGATGGTAGAGTAGGCAGCAACTTAAAATGTGCATATGGGACATGAGCTGGGTCCATTAGGTTTTCAATCAAGATTTCATACCTGCAATCAACACTTAGTTTATTTGAAAGACAACCTTGTATAAAACATGTAAGAACTAACAGAAGTACATAGTGCTTTAGTGGCTAAATTCTATGCAACATTGTCCGAAACATGATTCCGAAAAGAAGACTTTGTCACAGAAGTTGATAATGATGTAGTTTCCACTTGACATGCATTAAAACACTTCTGTTGCAGGTGCAATAGGTGTATACATAACAAAACGAAAACACAAGTTCTCTGTGCATTTTATAAGAAAATATACCCAAAGGGAAAGTCTCTATTTGCCATTGATTTTGTGTAGGATGGATCATCCAACACTGCAATGTAGGGGGGACTTTTGGTTGAAAGTATATCTTTGTATTGTGTGCCAGAATTTGGCCAAAACCACAGAATTCCATTCTGGACAGTGCTTGGATAAGATTCTACACATGCTTTCTTGAATGTGTGGACCTGGAGATTTATACTCAGAAAATCAGTTTATGAAAATCTGAAATGAGTATTTTGCATATGTTCTTAGCAACAGTTCAAGTTACAGACATCCTACTGCTGAAACGAAATTCCAACCACTGCAATGCCTATATAGTCAGGATATCAACACATATAGTTTTCAAAGTCCAATTAACTTTCATCCTTGTTCCTGAAATGCTCTCGGAAACTATGTCAAATTGGATGCAACTCCGCAAGTTCTGATCTTTTTCTTTTTTTCCTTTCCTTTTCCTTGACACGGTACAAAAGAAAAGCTGAGACTTTAGACAAATCAATAACAATAACTTAATAAAAGCGCACGGAAGAGTCATCAAAATGATTAGCATATGTCAGACTATGTAAATTAACATATGAAAAGAAACAAGATTCGAACCGGAGGACCATCTGGAGGTGCCTGAGGAATAAATTTGCAGTCACCGGAGCCACCAAAACACCAACCATGATACACACACTGTAACCTCCCCCACTGATCAATTCTTCCTTCAGACAAGGGTGCCAACCTATGAGGACAAGCATCATTTAACACTTTCCATGAATTATCATTTCTGTCCCACCACACCACAACATCAAGACCCATCACTCTTTTTGCATGTGGCACTCTCTTGTCCAAGTCACAAACAGGCATCAATGGATACCACTGAGCAAACCAATCAAACTTATCCTTTTGGCTTTCGTCTTCAAGCACTGGTTCTGTCAAGACATCAGTTTCTGTTGAAACTGAGGCTGATGAGAAAGTGTTAAAAAGCTTGGATCTTGACAAGTTGCTGGGAATCGATTGCACAAGCTGAGTACTGGATATTGGACAGTAGTGTAAATGCTGAATGTGGGTTCTGCAAAGTTTAGAGTGTATTGATGAGTTTAGCGAAGGAAAAAATGAGACTTTGAGAGCCCCCATTTTGGAACTGAGGCTGTGACTCTGTGAGGATAGGAATGGCTAGTTGGCTAAGTCAAGTATTCATGGTAATACGGATAGCTCAGCTATATTCGTATGGTTGGAACAATTGTCACGATGTACTTCAAATAGCTTCATTTTTCTTCTTTATAATTTTCTTTTTATTTTTAATTTGAAAAGACTGCAGTGTCCTGGTTCACTGTTAAGGATAAGTGACCAATTTCGATGCGAGTCCTCGAATCTTGAAGAAACAAGAAATGGGTATTGAATCATCAAGGAAAGTTAAGAACTTCGGCTTGTTAGGTTGAGTAGGTAGAAGAATTCTCATAACATCAACCCTCTACTCCTCCATTGCAGAAATGCTGTTTTGACTTTGAGTGGTTGACAAATTTTCGTTGCAACTTTTGGATAGTCATTAGGTAGAGTAAGTATTAGGATAAGGTTGCCTTTACCTTGATGTGGGTATGTAATTTGGACATAAACGTAAAATAACTTGGAATTGGAATGTCCAACAATCCATGTGAGCTTCCTAAACAACTTACAGGGCCTTTTCATGTTCTTGGTGAAATCCCAGAACAGGCCTCATGCAGTTTCATCCAAAGGTGAGCCGGGTTCATCCAGTTCTACTGAATTGTAGCCAACTTTAGGTTCAACTCTTTCAAGGGGTCTCAATTCTTTTTGAAGACCAGCATCAAAAGTGATTTTAAGGTCCTTTCACCTTCTCTGTAAATTGAATAGAAAGAAGACAAATTTGCAAGTGTGTATTTTAGGGAGTATTGTAGCTTAAGAGTATCAATCCTCCTCAGCTCGCAATGAAGTAGCATATAACTCAAGTATGAGTCCCTTGAAAGGATTGAACAATACAAAAAGGTGTCTTTGCTCAACCATTAAAAAGGGATTGAGTTAATAACAGTCTATTGTTTCTTGCATTACAGATCAGTCAAAAATGATCATACAAACCAGGATTCAACCTTGCAAAAAAATGAACCCAGATGCATATATACTCTTACATTAAATGCAGAATTGTGGATGATAAAAACAATACCCCAAACCTCAACTTGTAGGACTTTCAAGTTAAGGTCTGCCCATACACTCTTCCTAGTTACAGTCAGCTTTGCTTAGGAGTCTATTACTTCTTAGTTGGAAGGCTCGTCCATTTGATCCTGTCTAAAGTCAAAAGCCAGCGGAGGCTTGTCTACAGAAAGTGTACCTTCCAATACCTTCAGCACTTCATCGATGGAAGGCCGTAAGAAAGGCTGCTCTTGCAGACACCAGAGCGCAATCCTCACTACCCTTTCCACTACTTCAGCATCCATGTTATCCTCTATATTCAGCTTTTCGCTCATATTGTCAGCTAAATGACAAAGATTGTCACCAAGAACATCCCTCTTGTACACCACAATTTGAAGTAGCATCTCCCCGAGCCTGTATATGTCTCCCTCCGATAAAGACTCTGAAGAGGAAGCTGTCTCCTTCTGGAGTAAGCTTCTAAGTCCAAAATCTGTCAACTTAGGAACTAGTTTTTCATCAAGCAAGACATTTTCAAGTTTCAGGTTCCCATGAGCCACAGATATCTGGCACTCTGAGTGCAAATATGCAAGGGCTCGTGCAACTCCAAGAGCAATGTCCAGCCTCTGCTGCCAAGATTGTTTGTTCGGTTCTCCCTCCATGTTGAATAGCCATTTATCCAATGAGCCATTTTGGACATATTCATACAATACAAATCTATGACTTGATTCAAAGCAAAAACCCTTCAACGGCACAAGGTTCCGATGATGCATTCCACCTAATGTAGAGACTGCCAATCGGAAATCCTTCTCATTTGCTTTTACATCATTCAGCATCTTTGCAATAACTGGCAATTTGTTTGGAAGTAAACCTTTGTAAGTGGTGGGACCAAGTTTATCCGAAAAGTTGGCAGTTAGCTCTTTTACATCTTCAAAGGTTAACCTAACAGGCATGCTATAATGAGGGTTCGTTTGATCATATTTGCCAAATGGAATCCTTGTTTGAGCCTTCATTTGCCTTCTGCGGTAGAGAAACCAGAATACAAGCGTTTCAATGGTCAGAAAAGCTGAGACTGTTATGAAAACTATCAAAGCAATAGCTCCAACAAACTTCTTCTTGCCACCCTCATGATGAATATATCCCTTCGACTGCATAGGAATTGGCTTGCTAAGGTAAGGATCAGCTCTTCGAGCTGAAACAGCTTGAGGGACCAAACAAACTTTCAAGAATGATACAGCAGGAGCTGAAAGGCTCCTATAGCCACTAATAAAGCTCGTCCTTTTAATTGTGCAAAGTCCTGAACCATCATTCTTTGAAGTTGCTGCAATACAGGTGCTGTCATTAGAGCAATAATCTCTACAGGCTTTCTCACTTAACATCATATCAACATCTTGAGGGGGGTAAACACCGTAGAGAACAGTCTGTTGCAAAACTGTCATGCTTGTATTCATCTTGCAATTTCCTAAATCGACCATCTTCTTGCACCCAAAGCTACTTGAATCCATTGCAGAAAGACCAATATCCTGATCAACCAAATCCTGGTGGAGACAATCACAAACAGGTCCCGTGGAATTAAATCGACATAAACTATACAAACCACAAGCACCAAATACTTCACATTGGTTTTCAACAGCTTGCCAGCCGACCTTCCACTCATGAAGTTGTGGGTCCCATGAGTAGATTCTCAAGTTCCCATCAGAGTCCATCCTAAGATGCCTCAAAGACACAGAAGGGTCTTTAAAATCCTTGCTAGCTGCAGACCAAACAGTTCTATTACTATCGTCAATAAGCCCCAACACACCATCAGCATCAAATCTTGCTTCTCCAGTACTAGCAGAAAGTCCTAAATGAGTCCTCCAATAAGTCACATTGCTCTCCCACACAAGAGCAAGTTCTCCAGAGCGGCGAATCACAAAATTATAATAACTTGAAATTGATTTTTTTGAAGGGGCTCTTAAGGTTTGGGGAAAATGCAGAGATTGGTCAGGAAGGAGAGTATTTGTTGGGCTATTAAAACTTTCCCAGAGTGAATTGCTCCCACTTCCCATAAGAACTAAGTTACCATTATTCAAAAGACTAGCTCTCTCAACACCTAGAGTAGAAGTGTTGCTACTCCAAACAATTAAGCCACTGGGGTTCTCAAACAAAATCAACCTCCCATCCATGGAGAGCTTGATTGTGGAGTTCCTAGAAACCCTAAGACCACCACCAACAGTCCATACTGGCACATTTGCAGCATCATTCCCTAAATTATATCTAATACCCACTAACAAACCGTCAACATCATCATCCTTTTGACAACCCTCCAAGAACCCAAATGCAAAGATCCCATTTTGAGAAACCAGAGTGTTTCTATAAACTCCAGAAATCTCAACACCAAGTGGTACTGACTCCGTTGCAAGCTCATCACAAAAGGAACAGAAACAGGAACACAGAAACAAAACCACAGTGAAGACATAGTTAAAAGTTCCAAAAGCATAGACTTTGCATGCCATACCTAGAAAATTCTTGATTGGCATCTCAAAGTTCAGCTTCATTGCCCGAGCTACACTCATGTCAGCTGCCACCCAACACAAGCTATCAGGCTCTCAGAATGTAGTACCAGTAGTAGTTGCAGTGACTGAAGGAACACTTCTTAAGTGGAACTTGAGCTCCAACGAGATGAGAGTTAAAAAGATGAACCCTTTTCTTTTCTCTTTCAGCTTTTGTTGATATGAGGATTTGAATCTTAGAAAGAGAATAAGGGAAGATACGACATTGATAATTCACATAAAGTTTAAAGCTTTTTCTCGGTCGTCGAGATTCTGTTGCTTTTTAGGGAAAAAAAGAACTTTGAGTTCGCCTCCACCATCAACAGTTTCTTTTGAAAGAAGAAACAACAGTTTTTTTTCTTTTACTTTTCAACAAAAAAAACAACAGTTTCTTTGAACTTTAGCAACTTCGTGCGAGGCTTTTCTGCTTTTTAACTTTATTAAGTTGGAGACTAGCAATTGGTCTTTTGATTATGGACTCTTGCGAATTCTTGCAATTTATGCCATTTCACAGGACCAACAAGTGGTCACTTGTCTTTTTGTCCCTTATGCTTTTTTTATATTCCTTTGTCATGAAATGAAAGGCAATTCATGAAAGGCAAGAAAGTATCACCATAAAAGTTGGTCCTTTTTACTTTAAATCTAACTTTAGGCCAAATTACGTTAGTTTGATAATGAGTTCAAATCGGTCCAACTAGATTCAGATGAAAAAGAGATTACTTTTTGTTCGTTGACTCGGACTGGTTTACCATCTGTAAACTAAATCACCATTGGTTTAGATTGAGTGCAGAAGATTGCCTGTAAGTTGAACACATACTTCGTATGGAATGGGATTCAAAACTCATGAAGATCTAACAAATTTCATCTGATATTGTACAACAGGATTTTATAGAGAAAGGAGATGTAATGCAAAGAGATCTCTACCTACATGGGGAAGTAAAAGAATGGCAAAGAATTCCTATACCATCTTCTGTATTCACAAAAATTAATGAATGAATTGGATTCTATTCCTCATTCATGTGCACTATCTACTGGAAGCCATGACTGTCTTTTGAACAATCGGGAGCACTGTGTTTCATAGTCGAACTGATTTCTTCCTTTTGTGAACAATGATGAGTTTGTAGCTAAATTCCCAGCAAAACTAGAGGCTACAGAGAACTTTCTACTCAGTATCGTAGTACTTCTTGTGCTCAAATGGTAAGTGGCGCTTCTTGGGGACAGGTTCACTTTCTCTAAAGCCTGGAATTGGAGTTTTGAGGGATAGTCCCTCACACAGCCAATCCTTGGACCTGCTCCTGTTGTCCATTTGCAAGACAACTGCTTCCCCAGTTGATATGAATTTGTTTCCTTCTTAGAGTTAATTCTTTGAAGGATTGCTTCTTTGGGAATGTTTTCTACGTCATTGTCTTCTTGTCCTCTACGAAACAATTTTTTATCCAGATTACTGCAATCTTTTTCCCTAGCAATGCTCTTATCGGCTGATTCATAGCCACTTTTCAACCGAGAATCTGCAGACTTACTGTTGCTATTGAGCTTAACAGGTTCATCTTCATCCAGCCTTTCAAACAATTCAACCCTTTCTGGTATTTGGAGATTAGTTAACTTTCCACTAAATTTATCAAGTCTCTGTGACTTCTTTTGTTCCAGTTCAGCAGAGGCATCTTCTTCCAACGAATCACTGATCACTTGGGTTGAGGCCGCGACATTGTTTTCTTCAATGTCTAAGGCATTAAATATGTTATAGAAGTCCTCGTCACATGAGTTGTTTCTTAAATGTTGAGTGCTTCTTTGTTTGGAAAGTGACCCTTCTTCCTCCTCCACAGGACTAGTCTGAATCAGGAGCAAGAAAGTGATTACAGCTTAACATTGCCAAGTTTTCTACAAATAAGTTAAGCTAGATACAGAGATTTGTTCTTAAACCTTAACATCTGTGAGGTCAACATTGTTTTCTCTGAGAAAGGATAGGAAGTCCTTAAAGTTCTCCTCCGTAGGACGATAATGACCACTGTGAGGCCAAACCGCCTGCCAAATGGTGAAAAGCAATGTATGTTAACAGACAAAATAATACAGAGTTAGATCAGTTTTTGAGCACCAAGGATGGTTGCAGCTATACCTCAAGCAAACCGTTTCTCACAATTAATCGACCGGCAGCTGTTGTGACTCCTCCAGCTAAGAAGCTTGAATGCTGAAATGTCCCTTTTCTCTTCTTGCCAACATACAATGCTTTGGATGTACTAAGCACAAAAATCCACTTAGCATCATCTGTGGTATGGAGGAGCTCCCCAGTCTGCTTGTAGATAAATTTTCCATCTTCTGCAACAACTTCGTAGGCCTTCCTTTCCATCTGCAACTGTCAGAATCTATCAGTGAAACCGTTCAACTTGAGCAGTAACAATCAAAGAGCAAAAAGTGTATAAAACCTTACCGGACCAAGGTATTTGATGCACTGTTGTTGAAGTTTTGATCTGGGGCATTTCTCGACTATGTTTACTTCCTTCCCTTCTCCTATATCTAACCTGCAGGTTAGATACCAAAAAATTGTAAGTGCAATCTGAACATCTTTGACTTACTAATAATGGCTACTGAAGGGAAAGAAAACATGTCAGAAAGTTACCAGTAGAAGAAGGGCTCTCTGCTCTTAGATTGAAGCCATTTAACATAATAGAACTGTAAATTATGTCCATATCGGTGTCGTGGATCAATCTGACATCCGTATCAATTCAGTATCAGTATGAATGTGAAAAAGAATATATTCTTTTGCACTTAAATTAAGCAACACTTACTGCTTCAAGCCAGTGCTGTAAGGCAAGTTTCTGAGCTTTTCCATTCTTTGATAAACCTTTCCCAACTTTTGCAGCTCGTGTTCTTGCTCGTGACCAACGTGAAATAGCAGTTTCATGTTTCTCAGTAGCAAAGAACGAAATAGAACTCCTTTTGAGCTTTGCAAAATCTAGGAGTTCCCACCTTAAAAACATTATCATATAACTATGTTAGAGAATGATAATGCATTGTTGAACAGGTTATAGAAAGATGAAAAGATCATGAACATAGCAATAGACACCCACCAGCTTTGTTCCACAATAACAGCACAGTCTGCAAGCTTTCTCCTGGTTCGGAAGCTTTTGTACACTTTCTGCAACTTTACAGCAGCCTCGTGCTTGGGATTGTTGGGATCAAAAAATGGCATAACTTTTGTTATCTTAAGGCCATGACGACGCAGGCAGTCATTTCTGAGCTCTTTCATATTTGCATCTTTAATTGAGATCAGTTTATCAAATTCTCTTCCTTTAAAGCTGATAGATCTTTCAACTACCATCTTTCCAGAACCTAAAGATTTCAATATCAATGGCTCCAGATCTTCACCACCAAAACTAACTGATCGTGCAGGAGTTTTCACTTGATCATCTCCAAAGCTAATAGATTTCACTTTAACAGAATCTATGGCATATTCCACATCACTGTCCTCACCAAATGGGCCCGTAAAAGAAATTCCCATTCGAAAGGGAATCGTGCTTCTGGCAATCTATATGCTCTGCTTTCCTATTGAAACAAACAGAAAATTTACCGTTAACATTCTAGAGAAATTATCCAGTTGCTTATGAATGCTTAAATAGAACAATCCCTTCCATATATCCAATTTCCAAAATGAGACTACGATGTCAAGACCCATGCGAAGAAAAACACTCAGTTTCCAACCTATATTACAAGTAAAGCAGCCATGGGACCTGCAGGATAACCAAGAACAAACCTCTAAAACAGCTTAAATCCTGAACCCAAATGGGAAAACCCATCTCTCTGCAACCTCAATCTATAAAGGAAGAAAAGAAGACCCAATACCAGACAAGCTAGCATTTTTTCTTCAATCCCTGAATCCAAAGCATTCACGAGCAAGTAACAGATCGAATAAACTCGCAAGAAAAAGGACCAATCTTCAGAGAAACAGAACAACGTTCCAATGTAAAGCAAGACGAGGAAACAATGACCAGAAACATTCATAAACCAAGAACATGTTCTTTACCATGGCAGGGTAAACAGAAGAAGCACCAAACAAACTGGATAAAACCAAGAAAACTTGGCAACATAGGGAAGCAAAATCATTACCTTGAATTATGGAGATAAGACCCCAAAAATGGATTAGATGGTTTTTGGTATTTTTGGAAGAGAGACAATCCAATCCAATCCAAGTTTAGAGGACAGACTTTGAATATGAATTCACTTTCACATTATCTGCCATAACTCTCTGTATATATAAAGAGAGAGCTTAAGCTTTTCCTCCAAGCTCTATCTAACAATGCCAACCTCGACCTTACGATCACACTTATATATACAATAGAGAGAGACAACACAAGAAAGTGAAAATTTAATAGAAAGTGAGTTTAGAGAAAGACATGGTTACAGTTTTGAAGCCATGACCATGCACGACTAGGATTAGTAGGAGTCCAGCAGCGAGTGGACCCTTTTTCCAATTTTACCCATCCCATTCTTGACCAATGACTAAACTATCCTTATACGACATCGTTTAGTGACTTTTTGAATGTATTTTTGGAAGTTCAGTAATCAATTTTCTTCGTCTCAAAAATCTTTTTTATTTTTAAATAAGTGTTTAATTGTAAAATAAAATTTACTTCTTTAATAAATATAATTTTATTTTACAGTCAAAATATAACTTTTTAAGAAGCTCAAATTTGGAGCTTCTCAAAAAAACTTCTCAAGTGGCTTTTTATGATAGATTATTCAGATAAATAAATGAGCCTATTTTTTGTCCCTTTTGTTCTTATGTTTTATACATAATTTTTACAATACCCACAAACTCATCTTCTCGTTTATTATGTGGTTGGGTCGGTCGTGATGGGTCTGGGCTCAGACACAACGACCCGTGGGCCGATAGATCCACTCTTCAAAGATGCCAAAACCAAGCCCATTCCATGATCTCCGAAGCCCACCAACAGTAGATAACTTTCCATGCAGAGATA
>JAOSBK010000204.1:180768-202263 GCA_027568895.1 Erythroxylum shatona
ATTTCATTATTTCAATTCTTTTACTTGAAATAATGAAGTTATCTTCATGGTGGCTTCTACAGAAACTAAACACTTTGTAGGTAAATTTTAAAAAATAATTTTCAGCAAATTTACCAATGGAAAAAAATTTCTGTTGGTAAAATATATTGGATTTAGCGACGGAAAAAAATTTTCATTGCTAATTACCGATAGAATAGCCAATTCCATGGGTAATTTTCTGACAGAAAATTTTCTTTTTTGGTAAATTTACCGTCGGTAATTCCGTAGGTAAATTTACCTATGATATAATTTCAGTCGGTAAATTTACCTACGGCCGTGTCTCCGACAACTTTTTTCGTCAATAAATTCCGTCGCTAAATAAGGTTACCGACGGAATGTGTCCAAATTTCGTCGGTAATTTTCGTCGCTAAATTTTATTTTTTCTTGTAGTGATTGATCAGGAAGAGGTTTCTAGCAATACACATTTGTGAAATCCGACAATTCATGACTAGGAATTGGGAGACGTTCAATAATGGATAATACAGCTTTGAGCTCAAAGCACTGGAGAAGTAAAGAGGAACATTTGCCCATCTCAGCTCTGCACACTCTTCAGCTACATGTTCTATCCATTTCTCAATGTCCTATCACATGAAGTCGTCGTTTTCCATCAGCAACTTCTTTCTGGCTGCTCACTATCAGCTATCGCCACCTTTACATCAGTCTTGGCTGCACCTGAAGGTGAAGGTTCAATTTTCTTACTTTCCGGGCACTTGGACAGTTACTCGCATTGCGGGATCTCTAGGCAACGTTTGGTATCTAACATCTCTTGTAGGATTGAGGCCATGTCTATACAACAATTCTGGATTATTACACACCTCCTCTCTATCCATAGTCATCTTATAACCAAATGCCTGAAGTAAATAGAAATCGAAATGTGTAGTAAAACATCTGTATCAATTAGAACAACCTCAAACTGAACAATTTCTGCAGTTTTCAGGAGTGTCCAGTGATCATATGTTTTAAAGGACAAGGAAGATCAAACACAGATGGGAGGAAATGCTATTAGACAATGAAAAACAATTTCAAGAGTGCATAACTGAATGGATAAGCTCACACTAATCCGTCAATTTGGGGTTCAGTTCGGGATCTCCTATCCTCTGGAAAATGCAAGTTCATCTGATAATTATGCCAAGATACTTGAAACAACTTCCCCAAAAAATATTGACACAAAAGATGCAGCATTCCTTGACTTTTTACATAATTAACGTTTGATTAGCAAATACATATGAAATTTATAAGAAACTAATGTCAGAGCCTAGGACAACTAGCAGAATCCATTGTATCAACTTCTTATTGTCCCCTTTACTTCTCCTTTCCATGACATTGTAAGGATTCAATTACATGTCATTCTTTCGTAGCAGCTTTTCATGAAGCAGTCAAGAAATCTCATGGTGACAAAAAAAACTACACTTGCATATAACATCAAGACATGGAGTGTTCCTTAAAAATACATGCAGGATTCATAATCTCACCAGAAAATGACCTATCTAGGGATTGATCTTCGGAAGAAGAGGCACTTTCACTCAATAGTCAATCAAACCAATCAGTCTTAGTACGAATTGTTCCTCCATCCCAACAAAACCTCTATCTAAACACTCAAACATAGAACAAAGAACATATCCTCAGTAAGCTCCAGAAAGCAAAAGAGTGCTATGGAATCTTTCACATGATAATGACAAAAACTACAGTTGAATAGCCAATATCTAACATTAAAACATCGAGTGTTCCTGTAAAATACATGCAAGATACATAATCTCACCAGAAATGACAAATATTCAGAAGAAGAGGCACTTCACTCAATAGTCAATCCAACCGTTCATTCTTAATATGAATTGTTCCTCCATCCCAACGAAACCTCTATCTAAACACTACAACATGGAATAAAGAAGATATCCTCAGTAAGCTCCAGAAAGCAACAGCACCAAAAATGGAATCTTTCACACAATAATGACAAATCCGTCAACAAATTTGTAACCCAGAACTCATTTTTGCATAATCCTAAATAATGGGATTCAGTGGAGAGTTTTCTTTGAAGTCTCTGTGTTGAGTGCAGACTAGAATGGGTTCTATAAAAGAACATATCTTCAGGAAGAAAAAGCTTGGAACTTACGCTTTCAGTTATGCCCAAAGTAAAAATTCCATCTTTCGCTTTTATCGCCTATGTGGACAGATAGAGACCATTGTTCACGTGGTTAGGGACTGCTCGAGAGTGCGAGCTCTCTGGGGGCAATTTCCTCCGGAAGTGGTGACTCGGGATTTTTTTCAGCAAGACGTGGACTCTTGGTTGTCCTGTAATCTTACCACGTTTGCTTCGATACAGCAGGATGTGTAGGCCACGATCTTTGGTGTCGCTTGCTGGTTCCTCTGAAAATGGCGCAATGGTAGCTTATTTGAGCCGGGTTTTGTTTGGCCGTCCGAGGATTCTAGAGTTATCATGGATTACGTGCGATGGATAGCCCGGGTCAGGATGATGGAGAGCTGCATTTTTCCAACCCAGAGCTTACTGGTGGGTACGTATGTGGGGTGGCAGAAGCTTGCGGCGGGTTGGGTGAAACTCAATACTGATGGTGCTATGCATCCTGCGTCCAGAGTGATTTCCGTTGGGGGTCTGATTCGGGATTGGCAAGGGAAGTGATGTGGCGGCTTCCAGCAGCTCATTGGACGAGGTTCACCCTTAGCTGCGGAACTCTGGGGGGGGGTGCTCTCGAGTCTTAATCTAACCTGGGACCTGGGTTATCGCCGCGTGATAGTCGAAGTCGACTCCCATGAGACCATTACCTTGCTCTCTTCCCCACTTATGTTACTAACAGACGTTTTTGCTTTGGTGACAGGTATCCATCAGCTGTTGTTAAGAAAGTGGACGGTCCAGATCTAGCACGTGTTTTGGGAGGGCAACCAATGCGCAGACGGCCTCGCTCGCCTCGCTGGTGTCCGTGTTCCGGGGCTGTATTTCTTACCTGAACCTCCTTTCGGTGTCCAAGAGCTCCTCCGACAAGATGCACGAAGCGCCATGTACCCCCGAGCGTTAATTTAATGTTGTAATTTCCTTTGTAACAAAAGAAAAAAAGAAGTGAATCAATCACAATTCAGATCAGAGAAGGAAACATGGAAATGAATCACACAATGGAAGAAGCTCGTCCATACTAATGGACACTAACATAAAGAACTTCATCTCCTACAATTGTGGAGCAAAAAGAAAAAACCTATAGCAAGAAAGCAACGAACTGAAGAAACCCACATGGCTGAGCTAATCGTCTAATCAAATCAGAAGCTCTTTTGTCAAAGCATGGATTTTTAAGAACTTTCCTCAAATAGCTGAACGATCACAAGTCACAACAACGAAGTCAAACGATTAGAGAAGATGAAAAGACAAGATTACCCTGCCAATTTCGCTCGCTTTCGTCAGCTGCGAGTGAAGATAAAGGGAAGTTACGAAGATTTTCCTAAACGAAGTGAAAGCGGGCCCGAATCCGTAACTCAATGGCGTGAATTAGGATTTAGGGCAACAACAATCGTTAGCCAACTGTAAGCGCGCGTGAGCATCATACACTCGACCGCACACACAATGTACTAATGTTATCCATTGTCGTTCGGTCTCTGTTTCGCGGTATATTACACTCAAAAACCCTAATTTCACTTTCTGTCTAGCACTCTCGTTTGTGATCAGAATCAGCTGCAGGACGTAAAGTTTTGATCTTGGGGTCATTTTATTGTTGGGTTTTCCTTTAAGCGTGTGTTCTTTGCTTCTTTCAATTAAATGAGAGGAAGGAGTTACACACCGTCCCCGCCAAGGGGCTACGGTGGTCGGAGAGCTAGAAGCCCTAGCCCTAGGGGTCGTTACGGTGGCCGAAGTAGGGATCTTTCCTCTAGCCTTCTTGTCCGCAACCTTCGTCGTGATTGCAGGTTACCCTTTTGTTTTTTCATTTTAAAATTTCAACTTTTGCTTTGTTTGTTTGCATATTTATGTTATAGATTCCATTCGAGTATTTTTCTATGCTGTTTTTGTAAATCCAGACCAGAAGATCTTCGGAGGCTCTTTGAACAGTTCGGTGCTCTCAAGGACGTTTACTTGCCTAAGGATTATTATACTGGGTGAGGATTTCTATGTGTTTTCTGTTTATTACTGCTGAAACTCGGGATTTTCTTTTTCTGATTCTTTTCTTAGTGAACTGGCACTCTTCTCCTTGTTTTTTTTCCTTTTTTGGATTTTATTTTGAAGCTAATGTTGGTTTTTATAGCCTTCCCAAAAGTTTCAAGTTTTGTTTTGCAACAGAAGATGGATAATGTAACGTGGTGAGGTCGTATTTTTTTGTTTTCCTGTTTAACTTTTTTTGGTTAAAATATTATTATTTACTCCCTGCTGAGTTCATATTAATTTTTCCTGGCGTGCTTTCCAAGCACAGTTTCCATCCTTCAATGGCGGATGAGTTTCCAAGCTTAAAGTTCTGTTTTTTTTTTTTGCAATAGTCTGATGAATTTAATTTTGTGGTGTCGTCATGCTTTCAAATTGTCGCTCTTTTTTGCTCAATTCAAACAGTAATTTGAATTTTGCTTTGGTGTTTTTACCAACCAGGCCCTTCCATGCTAGAACCTTTCTACAAACTGTTGTTATTCTGATTGGACATTCTCTTCATATAGTTTGCGAAGTTCATCTCTTAATTGAAGTTTCTGAGATTTAACGGAGAAACTAAAGTTTTGAAGATATCATTCGAGTAATTAGAGTTCTTTTGAAGCTGATGTTAATGGTAGTGAAGATTGGAAGGAAGTTGGGTTTGAATACTTTTTGAAGATGTTACAAGTCTTGAAGAATTTCAAGTCATCTTTAAACTGACACTTGCAAGGTCAGCAGCCCAGTGCTTGCTCTTTTTCCCCCCCTCCGTGCATATCAGTGCCTTCATGTACTGGAAATAAATTGGTGAATCTGATTGGCAGCAAGAGATTTATGGTGTGCACAGCAAATGCCCTTGGTTGGTGCTATCATAATACTCATCTTTTCACCTTTTCTTGTTCTAATAATTTTTGCAGGGAACCGCGTGGTTTTGGATTTGTGCAGTATTCAGATCCCCATGACGCCGCTGAGGCCAAATATCATATGGATGGTCGGGTTCTTCTTGGTCGTGAGTTGACTGTTGTATTTGCTGAGGAAAATAGGAAGAAACCAGCCGACATGAGGGCAAGGGAACGAGTGAGGTGGGCTGTAATTGTTATTTATTGTGCTTGATATAGTGTGTTTAATCTCAATTTGTATGGGATCTCTTTTTCACATTACTATTGATAGAATTGAAAAGTCAGGTTTAAATATTACATAATAACCAATTGGAAAATAAGAACTTTATGGATTCTTAAACATCCCAGATTGTTTCAGTTTTGAGGAGGATAAATTATTTGTCCAGATTGTTTCAGTTTTGAGGAGGATGAATTATTTGTCTAGGTGATAATTTTTTTACTTATCTAAATTGTTCGGAAGTGCCCTCTCTCTCTCTCTTTTTCTTCCTTCCATTGAGAAGCTTTCACCTACATATTTATGCTGTATTAATGTGTAGGGGTAGGCCCCGTGATCGAAGGTTATCTCCTGCTCGTTATTCTCGATCACCTCACTATTCTCGTTCTCCACCACGTCATGCAACATCTCATTCCCACAGTCGGGTGTATCATTCCCCTTCTCCCAAAAGAGGCCATTACTCAAGGTATGAGTAATTCTTTCTTTTTATCTGTAGTCAAGCATCCTGTGCACAACTCTGTGCTAAAAAGCAATACCTAATTTTAAAACATGATACCTTGGTAAAAGCATTTAGGGTTTTTTAGGCAACTCAATCAACATTTCTCATGCAATATGTAGTTTTTCTTGAGCAATTTCCAGGGTAAGGTAACAATTTTCTCTGGAAATGGATTCTATTTGATTGGATCGACTTGCACGAATCTGCTAAATTTGAAATGAATCTTGGTGGAGAATCTGAGATGGGTCCCTTTAGAGTTTTACATGTATTGCACTCGGGACTCAATCTGATACATATGTTATAAGGTCTAAGGTTTACACCAATACATCTAGCAATAACTCCCATTTTGGGCGGCAGTAGCTGTTTCTCTTGCATGTTGTTGTTAGAATCATACAATTTGTATTTCTATGTTCTTAATTTCCTTGGTGAAAGATCACTGGTTAATATTTTGCTCCTGAATATATTCAGTTTTCAGTGTTTATTGTTTATTGACTACAGTTAGCTGAATCCTTTGTAGTTGCCTTTTTACATTTATCGGAACAAATGCAAACTTTTTATGCTTGTCCTGCATGAGTTGATTAATGTCTCTTCTCTTAAAATGTTTACGTGACTGTTTGATCTTGAGACAGATCGGTTTCTCCCCAAGCGAGGAGGCATAGTAGAGAGAGGTCATACTCACGCTCAAGAAGCTACCATCAAACTCCAAACAGGGTTCAAAGTAAAAGCCCCACTGGAAACCGAGGTCTGCACAGGAGCAGAAGCCACAGCCCAAACAGAAGCAGAACTGCCAGACCCGATCATGATCAATATCAAAGAGTACAAAATGGAGATAGGTCTCCCAGTCAGTGAACTGGATAGAGGAATAGAAATGCTACATGAGCTTTTGGAAGATTTTCTTCTATGTATTTGGGATTTTTCTGACCTAGGTTTTTCCTGACATTTGGTTTGAACTTGGAAAATTTCCCCCTTTTTTTTGTGGCAGAAGAATATGGTGTTTCAAAATTAACTGAAAAAAGTTTAAATCTTGTTGATTATTGCTTGATGATTAATTTCCTGTATCTGTCGGTGATGCCCTTTTGGAAAAGTTGACCTTTTCCTTATACACCGTTATGTTTTGAACTATTTCAATTTGCAGATGCTCATTAAATGATGATGAATTTCTCTCTCGTCTGCTTTGGAAAGCTATTTTGACGAAATGCCAAGAACTTCATAGAATATGGGAGACTTTCTTACTTATCTTACAGGGTGTCTTTAGGCAGGCCACAAGTAGAAGTGACAACAAAGGGTGTGTAAAGGATGTCCTTTTTTTAATTTGAAGCTGGACCCCCATTTGCATCTCACTTTACAACTAAGAAAGCATCTGATTTCCATTTTCATACGGTGATTGGTTTTCTTGTATTTGCTCATGATTTTCAATGGTCTCAAGTCACCATCGAAAGTCTCAGAAATGGTCCCATTATATGGATTTACTCGATTTGTGGTCCCATTTCCATCAATCTTGTCCATTTTGAATGCTCTGCAAAAAGTAGTTTGAAACAGATTCCTGGGAGCTCCTCAGCTCCTTTTTCATTCTTGCTCATAAAATCAACAAAACCATACTTTGTCAATGTTTTTCTCTTTTTGGTACATTTATCTGTGTGTTTAGCCATCTCTTTCACTTCATGGGTTGTCAAACCACTTCTCAGTATTCCAAAGGTCACAACTTTCTGCGTATGAAAGAGAGTGGAATGTTCCCATTAAAGGCACAACCGAGTCATGCATCACTTACTGTGGCCAAAAAAAATGTTTATTGTTCTATTACACGACAGAACCTCCATTCTTTCCACTACTCCTAAAACAGACAAGGCCAAGGATGTCCCCACTTAATGAGAAATGGAATTGGTTTTGCATTTGGTTGATTGGTTCCTCAAAAGACAGTGACTTGGTCTAATTATGACAGTGTCCTTAAAAAGATTACCAACTGGAAATTTATGTCATGAATCTTTTACCCTCCTGCTTCCTTAAATCGTAAGCTGACGTTCGTTCACAAGCCAAACCGTTTTACTTTTGACTCCTCGGTTCATCTACCAAGCTAAAGAAAATATCTTTTTAGAGTAAAACTGATAGAAAATGAAAAGTCTCTATCTTTTCTTGCCCATTTGCATGCATAAACATGCTTGGGAACTTTAGATGCTGATGATGTCAAAAAAATGACCTGCCCCAGATTCTGTCATATTTTCAACTAAACAAAAGGGCCACAACAAAGGACAAACTGGCACACAGCAAAGAAAATTTTAAACTTTGGGTCCTTTTAGCTATCAGTGGCCTGATTAGTCATTAGAGAGAGAGAAAAGCTGCCATTAGAGGATTCTTATACCTCTGTGAATTTCTAGTAAGTGTAGTTTTACTTGGTGGGGTCTAGTTTGGAAGCATTTCGATGCGTTTTTATTGGGATGTTTTATCTTAGCTCTCGAAGTGTATTCTTGGTCCTGTACTATGCTGCTTTTGTGTGTAGAGCATTGTAAGTAATGCCCTTACTCTAGTGGAGTCTTCTGGAATCTGTCTGTCTTGTCTCTTGGAACTGGTTCCTGCACTCATTTGGTGTTTTTGGAAGCTCTGTTTTGTGGTGTCTTGAAGGGCCTTGTTCTTTGGAAGCAAGGCTGATTACCCTGGGGTCTTTTCGCTGCGCACAGTTAGATCAGGTACTTCTTTTGATTTCCTTTTTCACTTTTCCCATCTGGGTTTTTTGTCTTTTGATTATTTTAGGTTGTAAGATCGTTTGGCCTTGTTGTTTGATAATCTGAATTTTCTGCATCTGGTGTTGTTGAAAATTAGGCTTCTTTTCTGTGTGTGAGTGTTTTTTGTGTTCTGAACTTCCAGTCTTTTTTAGGGAAGTTCTCTGTTTTTAGAGTTTCAGTTCTAGAAGCTTAGATTGATATAGATGCAAATTAAACTCCGTGTTGCTTGCTGGGAAAGATCTTTCACATTCTTAAGTGTTATTACATTAACATCAAGTAACTGGGCCTCTCTCTTGAGGGGCATTACATCTTGAGAATGTGCTGAGTACTTCAGTCGATTCATTGATAGTTGCTAACTTGGAAGGTCTCACTTGTCTTCTTGGCCTTGCTATGCTTTCTCGTATCAGACAGGTTGAAATCCTGAAATCGTAGCATATATCTGCTAAATCTTAGACAGTTCAAGCTGAAGGTAGAGAGAAAAGAGGAGATCAATTTCGGATATTTTTGGGAAAATGGTGCCTCACAAACGGCTTGGAGCTCTCCTAATACTCCTTCTTGGCCTTGTCAACGACACATTAGGTAATTTTGTAAGTGTTTTATTGCACCTTCTGTTACTCTGTGTTAGTCATTCGATCTATGAGATAAATGGACTATAGTGAATCTTGGCTCTTACCTCAGACCTTGCCTGTATATGTAATTCAATGTTTTTCTGATATTGCATTATTCTCCACAATCTTACTGATTGACAATCTTCAACCGTTAGGTGGTTATGTGGGAATAAATATTGGAACTGATGTTTCCAATATGCCGTCAGCCTTGAATGTGGCTGCAATCCTTCAGGCCAATCAGATCACACATGTGCGCCTCTATGATGCTGATGCTCACATATTGAAGGCCCTTGCAGATACAGGGATTGAAGTGATAGTTGGTGTTACAAATCAAGAAGTCCTGGGGATTGGGGAATCCGCATCAACAGCTGCGGCATGGGTCAATAAGAATGTAGCAGCTTATTTGCCCTCGACCAATATTACTGCCATTGCAGTTGGGAGTGAAGTGCTTACCTCGATTCCTAATGCAGCTCCTGTTTTGGTTCCTGCCATGAATTATATCCACAAAGCTCTAGTTGCTTCAAATTTAAACTCTCACATCAAAGTTTCTACACCTCAGTCTATGGACATGATCCCTCGGCCTTTCCCTCCTTCCACTGCGAGCTTCAATTCTTCATGGAACTCAACTGTTTACCAACTTCTTCAATTTCTGAAGAATACTAACTCATACTATATGCTGAATGCATATCCATATTATGGATACACAAGTGGGGGTGGCATTTTTCCAATTGATTATGCTCTTTTCCAACCACTTCCATCGGTCAAGCAAATTGTTGACCCCAACACTCTGTTTCACTATGACAGCATGTTTGATGCCATGGTTGATGCTACCTATTACTCCATGGATGCAATAAATATCTCCGGGATCCCAATTGTTGTAACAGAAACTGGCTGGCCTTGGCTTGGCGGGACAAATGAACCGGATGCTACTGTAGAGAATGCTGAGACCTTTAATAAAAATTTGATTCGACGAGTTCTAAATGATTCAGGTCCACCTAGTCAACCAAACTTACCCATTAACACATACATCTATGAGTTGTTTAATGAAGACAAGAGGCCTGGTCCCGTGTCAGAGAAGAATTGGGGCTTGTTTTTCACTAATGGAACTGCTGTTTATACTCTTAGTTTGTCTGCTACCGATCAGACTACTGGAAATTCTTCTTCTGTCTTCTGTGTTGCAAAACGAAATGCTGATCCTGATAAGTTAAAAGAAGGGATTGACTGGGCTTGTGGGCAAGGTGGGGCCAACTGCAATGCAATCCAACAGGGGCGGCCTTGTTACTCTCCAAATACTTTCCAGAGCCATGCTTCTTATGCTTATAATGATTATTATCAGAAAATGCGTAGTGCTGGAGGAACTTGTGACTTTGACGGTACTGCTACTACTACCTCTGTTGATCCAAGTAAGCTGTTTTACAATCAAATGATCCTTCACTTTTAGATTTTGATTTTTTTGGCATAAATCACTCAGACTGATGTTTGAATTGGCTCTATATAAAGAAAGAAACTCTCTGTCTCAAAAACGATCTAACAGTGAACTCCAGGCCTTCTTTCACATGTATCTTAAGATGGCTTCCGCCGTTTTTATCATCTTCATGATTTGATTCACTATCTTTAGCCTTGAA
Source organism: Erythroxylum shatona (assembly GCA_027568895.1). Classification (NCBI taxonomy): domain Eukaryota; kingdom Viridiplantae; phylum Streptophyta; class Magnoliopsida; order Malpighiales; family Erythroxylaceae; genus Erythroxylum; species Erythroxylum shatona. Next base: position 191,475 of record JAOSBK010000204.1, read on the forward strand.
CATTGTTTTCTTAACCCGTTTCATCTCTTACTTGCACTTCCTTGAAGAAAAAACAAGCATTTGACGGTGTTGCGATCTATTGCCATGCATTTACGGTTCTATTCTTCTATTTTTCTCGTGTAATTTCCTACGTAGCTTATGTACCAACGGTTTCCTTCTTGCAGGTTATGGAAACTGTATATATAGAGGAAGGTAATGATCTATATGCTTAATGAAACAATAATTCTGTCTATTTTCTTAAATTCGAAGTTCTGAACTTGTCCAATTGTTGAAACAGTTTGAACACGAGCACAAGCAGTGGAATGGCACCAGTGGCATTTGGACCAATAAGTCCGATGGGAGGAAGCACAAAACTGCCGGTTTCAAGAATAACTCCACCGTTATTAACTGCTTTTGTTGTTTTGCTCTTGTTTTAGTCACAAGGTTAAAACAAATTTTGTATTTTCTTAGGTCGGAAAAGTTTAGTTATCCTGATTGAAGACACTTGAAAATGTCCATGAGTTAATTCTTAGTTGCTCCCCTTAAAGAATAGGAATTGCTGAAAAATTGAATCATCTATTCTTTAACATTTTGTTTGTTTGTTTCTTGTTTCATGTCAGTATTTCTCCCCATTCTTGTCTACTTTCATCTTTCTACTTTGCTATTGATTGGTCTCAAAAGACTTTCTATATAAAGATTCATTCTTGAGACAGATGTGGAGTGAAAGTGAATTCAGTGTCACAAGATCAGTTCTTATCCTGATCACAACTTAAATCACTAAAAACCTATAAAAGGACCATTTCTACTTGTAGATATCATGAACTGGTGTTGGATCTCCTCTCAAGCGCCATCCTCTCCTGTTTGCCAAAAAAGATTCAGTCTTGAGCAATTGCTGTGGACCTGCAACATAAGAGTCGACCATGTCTTTTGGTTCCACTCATGATGTCTTTTAACTCCCGTAAGCAGGTAGAGAGAGGAAGTGTAGTAAAATATGTCAAAAGTCTAACTTAGGAAAGCCAGATTGTCTCAGAATCAGATCTGTAGCCACCAACTTGTTTGTGCTAGATCTGTGCGAAGTTGGACGAGCACGAGCTCCTCCTTCTCAAGGGGCAAAGTTTAGCCATTTGCATGAAAAAAGTTTCCAACTTTCGACGTTGGATTAATACCTTCTTGACCATAATGAATTCACAAGTTAAAAATTAATTCAAAGTGAAACTAAAAGAATCATCTTGGACCTTGCGAAAGTGGATTTGCATTAGAAAAGACTAGTCCTTTGTTAGCTCAACCAAATCCTTATAAACAATTGGAAATTGAAGAACTTTGACTAGTGAGTAATCACAAGCTTTTCATTTGGGGTAAGTAGGAAGCTTTTCATTTGAGGTAAGTAGGAAAATCGAAGTGTTTACCCACGTGGCCAACCTCCACTCGGACAGCAATCATTACCTACTTCATCAAATTAATACTTACACAAGCTACCACACTACAGAGGAGAAAGAGAGAGAGAGGGAGGAAGAGCGAAAATGGAGACGATGAAGAGCAAAGGTGAGGTGGGAGTGGATGATATACTAAAAGCAGGAATATCCATGGAAGAGGCTAAAGAGTTGCAGAGAGTTCTGAAAGATGCAATTGCTATGGCGAAAGAATCAGACCCAAAAGTGGTTTGGAGAGAATTGATGGCTAAAAAGGTGCTAAAGCCATGGTTTCTACATAGCCTCCACCAACTTGTTTACTACTCTGTCTACGCTCTCTGGGATGCTTCTACTTCTGGGCCGCCTCCTTATTGGTTTCCTTCTTTGTAATCTCTTTATCTCTTTGTTTCTCTTTCTCTATGTCTATGTCCTTTTCATTTGGATAAAGTTCCATTCTGGAAAATCTGACTGAACCTTCAGCCCTGCTTTATGAACTTTCTGCTAAATGCACTTTGCGCTAATGATCTTGGTTTTCTGGGGTTGATTTTTGTGTGAAGTTTCCATGGAAGTGTATAGGTCCAGTCACATATTTTTGGGGTGATTGATAATATATATAGCCACGCATAGTGAGGATAAAATCTGCTCTAGAGTAGAAACAGTAGAAAAGTAAAATTTGGCTTACCTCTTTATGGACCTGCTACTTTGATCCCATATACCTGTTTATGAATTGATTATTGACACATGATGTTGATTCAATTTGTGGAGGGTTATTCTTCTTGCCCTAGCTAAGTTCATGGTATGAATGCTTTGCTAGATACCAGTCTAAACAAACTAACCTGGGACGTGTAATGGAAATACATGGTCCTAAGCTTTTAGGAGCTTCCTACAAAGATCCCATAACAAGTTTTGGCCTGTTTCAGAAGTTCTCTGTTCAATATCCTGAGGTGAGTACTCTCTGTTTGTCGTTCCTCCTTGACGGGATCGGATTAAACAGTGTATGCTTCTAAATCTGTGTTGGCACATGATTTCAGGCTTATTGGTCAATTATTTTAAAAGAGCTGTCATTAGCATTCCATAAAGGTCCAGAGTGCATTCTTGACACTTCTGACATAACTGTACGTGGCGGGACATGGCTTCCAGGTGCCCTTCTTAATATTGCTGACTGCTCCTTACAGCCATCTATTGATCATAAAAAAGAGGATGATAGTGTTGCTGTTGTATGGAGAGATGAAGGTGATGATTCCAGCATCAACCATTTGACACTAAAAGAACTCCGAGAACAAGTAAAGTAATGCATCATTCATTTCTACTCTTCATGCACTCGCACATATGCAAATTTTGATTCTGTTAATTGTGTATGAAATGTGGTCAATTTGGTTTTTGAATAAGTCTAGAGCTGGAAGTATGTTAACATGGAAAGAGAGCCCTGAATTATTAACTTATGTTAAATATGAGTTGTAGGTTGGTGGCTAATGCGCTAGATGCAACATTCACAAAGGGTGACGCTATAGCAATCGACATGCCTATGAACGTCAATTCAGTTATTATATATTTTGCCATCATATTAGCTGGATATGTTGTTGTATCCATAGCTGATAGCTTTGCTGCAAGGGAGATTGCTACTCGTTTACGTATATCCAAGGCGAAAGGCATCTTTACTCAGGTTATCTCCACTGAATTCGCACTCCAGAATGCTTAATTTCACAATGCGCCCATAATTATCAAGTTGATGTTAAATGTATTACATTTCATTTTGAACAAATATCCATATATACATCCATGTTTTCTGATTTTGTTGACATGCTTACAGGATTTCATATGCAGAGGAGGTCGGAAGTTTCCTCTGTACAGGTATGCACTACCACAAATTTTGTCAGCAATAGTCAAAAAATGGGTGCTTTTACCTGAGCCCTCGGAATGAATCTTGCTAGTTGCTACGAACGTAAATTATGGTCCACACGTATGGTGAATTTGGTGAAACTTCTCTTCTGCTGCGGAAGTATCATGTTTTCCTTTTGATTAACATTTTGTGTTTATATGGTAACCTTTTGTTCTATTGATTTGGTCTCGTGGAATTTTGAACAGCTAAGGTAAATATGTAACTGAAAATCTTCTTGGGGTGGAACCATTTTTTGATCTTTCCATTTAGACCAAATATGAGCGTGGCTTTTCAATTAGGTTTCATGATGGCTTCTGATAAACTTTCTCGTTTCCAGTCGTGTTTTGGAAGCTTCTCCCTGTAAAACTATTGTGCTCCCTGCAATTGGGAATAGTGTTGGGGTTCAGTTAAGAAAGCAGGATTTGTCATGGGCAGACTTTTTATCTTGTGCCAATAACTCAAGGTAATTGTGCTCCTATGGTCTCTAGGTGGTGGTGCCAAACTACTATATAGTTGATCTTTGTTGTCAACATTGGAATTGATGCATTTCTATCAAACTCTTTGCAATATTTTAATTAATATGCAATGTTATTTTCATTCTGACAGATGGAATCAACTCTCCCCTGTCTATCAACCTGCTAATGCTACGATTAATATACTGTTTTCATCTGGAACTACAGGTACAGCAAGTGTTTTCATCTGATGCTCATGGTCTTTCTTAATTGTTATTCATACTTACATTTTTATCTATTGATGATCTTTGATATAAATCAGGAGAGCCAAAAGCTATTCCCTGGACGCAACTCTCAGCTATAAGAAGTGCTAGTGATGCATGGGGTCATGTTGATGTTCAAGTTGGTGATGTTTACTGTTGGCCTACAAATTTAGGGTGGGTGATGGGACCAATCCTGCTCTTTTCATGCTTTTTGAATGGTGCTACTCTCGCTCTCTTTCACGGATCTCCTCTTGGACGTGAGTTTGGAAAATTTGTTCAGGTAAAACATTATCTGATATCATCATCAAAGCATGATTTGCAAATCTGCACTCTGATAATTATAAAGAAAGACAACAGACATGGTGTTGTTAAGAAACAGTTGTGCTCCATCAGAAAGTAAGTAATTAAATTTGAGATAGTTTGGTAGAAATGTATTTAGTATGTGAACCAAACGTATACAGAAGGATAGTAAACCTAGTGGAAACCACTAAGCCTTGTGCTTCATTAGTAGAGGAGTTTCAAAACCTCCTCATCTACAAAAGTTCAAATATTAGTGAAGCCTTGACGTTTTCAGTTGAATAAAGGCTCTCCACTTCATAGTATCAAGATTATCAAGAACATTTGATGGTTTGTGATATCACATTGTAGTAAATATGTTTCTGCTTTTATTATTGTCCAGGACGCCGGAGTCACGCTCTTGGGCACAGTTCCGAGCCTAGTGAAAACTTGGAAGAGTACCAATTGTATGGCGGGCTTAAATTGGAACAAAATAAAGTATGCTCTTTTTTTCCTGGAACTTCAATAACTTCATAAGTTGAGCATAAGTGTCCACTGGTAATGTTCAAGAACTTCGACAGGTACTTTTGTTCGACTGGGGAAACATCCAATGTTGATGACGACCTTTGGCTTTCTTCAAAATCATATTACAAGCCAATCCTTGAATGCTGTGGAGGCACAGAACTCGCATCATCATACATCGGAGGGACTCCACTTGTTCCGCAAGCTTTTGGAGCATTCAGCTCAGCAACAATGACAACAGGATTTGTCATCCTTGATGAAAATGGGGTTGCTTATGTAATGACAATTAATACTGTTTCTGGGTTTGATTTTCTCGTCTGTTGGTAATAGATAATCATGTTAAGACTAAACAAATCATATCGTATATTTTTATTTTAAGTACGTGTTCGATTTCTTTGACAGCCTGATGATCAACCATGCACCGGTGAAGTGGGTTTATTTCCCGTATACTTTGGAGCATCTGACAGGTTGCTAAATGCTGATCATGAAGAAGTTTACTTTAGAGGAATGCCAATGTTCAAGGGAATGGTATGCTTTTATAGGTCCTTCTTAGATTGTAATCTCATTTGACAAGGAACATAAAAGCTTCGATAAATTTGATTGTGTCTGAAAACTCTGTGACGCTTCTGAGTATGTTGCTATTCCAGTACTGTTAAATTCCTTTTGGCACAAGCTTTTAGAATCTGATCTGATACTTATTGAGAGAGGATATTTCCATCTGCAGCAACTCAGGAGGCATGGAGACATTGTTAAGAGGACTGCTGGAGGGTACTTATATGTACAGGGAAGAGCTGATGACACTATGAATCTTGGAGGCATAAAGGTAAAACATCTGCAAAATGAACGGGAATGAACTATCTAATAAATGAGCTTTTGACATTCTGCATTTAACATCTCTTGATTCTTTAAAACTCATATTTTCTCAGACTACATTTCTGACATGTAAATTTCGAATCTGTACTGATATTCAGACAAGTTCTGTTGAAATTGAGCAAGTCTGCAACCGAGCCGATGAGAGCATCGTGGAGACAGCTGCAATCAGCGTAGCACCACCTGGAGGTGGTCCAGAGCTGTTGGTTATGTTTGTGGTGCTCAAGAAAGGACTTTCTGCTGATCCAAACAGATTAAAGATTAAACTCTCTAAGGCCATTCAAACAAGTCTCAACCCTTTGTTTAAGGTTTGGTTCTAGAAGTTGGAAAATGACTGGTTTAAATATATAAATTTGAACTTGCTGATATGTTTCCACCATTGACAGGTGAGCTTTGTTAAGGTAATTGAAGAATTCCCACGTACTGCTTCCAACAAGTTGCTTAGGAGAGTTTTGAGAGACCAGGTGAAGCAAGAACTTTCTGCTCGTAGTAAAATGTAGCAGATCAAACAACTGTTCAAATATGGATACATTCATCTTCAATTTATTCATTACACACTCGAAAGATACAGGCGCTTTCGAAAAATACGAGCGCTTTCAGGATTTTTAGGCTTGATTATGCACAATAATACAAAAATTTCTACAGAATTGTTGCTTCATCTTTAGATTTCTACATAACATCCAGACTGAACAAAACCAGAGAACTCATCTGGCACAGCAATCCTCTCCAGTTTACTGTTCTTCCCCTCCTCCTCCACCACCACAAACACCGACTGCGTTGCTCCTTGATTCTCCGATCCGCCGACTAAAACCCGGCAATCCAACATGATCCCACATGCCCCTACCTGAACAGCCGGATCCAAGTTGGCCCAGCTAACCAATTTCCCATCTTTCCCTATCCCAACTGATGATCTTGGACACTTCCCTTCCTCCCATATCCCCTCAACCTGCCTCCACTGACCGGACCCCGATTCATACACCTCTCCGTTCCCTTCAAACAACCCTTGCCTGTCTGTACCATACCCACTCACCACCCAAAACTCGTCATCAATAACCACACCCTCACACTCGTCTCTCTCTTGATTTAGCTGAGCCAACTCGGCCCACTCGTCGGACTTCATGTCGTAAACCCACGCTGTTCTCAACGCATTCTTGTTCTCATCATGCCCGCCGGCCACATATACCCGACCTGCTAGAGCTCCGATTGCAAAAAACGATCTCCTCGACGGCATATCCTTACCTTGCCTCCACCTCCGCGTCGTGAAATCGTAGACAAACACGTCGGTCACTGGACCATAACTCGCCGGGTCCCACCCCCCCATAAGCACAAGCTTCCCTTCACAGCTCGCCAACTGACAAAACAAAGGCAACCCATTTGGGTACTTGGGGACCGATTCAATCCGATCCCAGGTTCTGTCCACCGAGTCAAAAATAGTGATCCCATAACCCGGCGATTTGCCGGACTTTCCTCCGGTCGGAGAGTTAACCCCATCAAAAGCTTGAACAAGGCAAGCCACTTTATGGGTACATCCAAATTTCACTCTGTGACAGTAAAAATCTCTGCTTTGGAGTAACTGACGCCATCCGCGGCAAACGTCGGACGCAGTCCGATGAGCACTGTAAGGCAACCGGGTCATACACTCAAGGCCAAGTTCTCCGGGTAGACAGGGAATTAACTCGTAAAGATCGAAACTTTCCATTAATGAAAGATCAACCCAAAGATTCTACAAATCTAGTAAGCAGTAAGATCAGCTGGCTGTGAATCTGATCGGATGAAACCTAGTAAGTACTTATAGAAAATGGGAAAAATCCCACAGAAACGACAAACCGACTCTAACTGAAGTGTGGCATTTTGGAGTGTCATTGACTGGTTGTTTTAACGGTTGATGGGTCGGTAATAACGGTAGATAAGGGTAAATTAGGGTTGGCAATGGCATTAGGCTTATTCCACTTGATTTGGAATTAGAGGACAAAGTTAAAAGTTTATTAATTCAATTGATTTGAAATTAGGGGGTAAGGTTAAGGTTGATTTGATTTGATAATCTTTTTTGTACTTAATTTATTATAATAAATTAGTCAAATCGGAAAATTAATGTATTAAATTAAATTTAATCAATTTTTCGATTTAGTCCAAAGCTTTGAACAATTTATAGATTGACTTATTACATTTGATTCTGAGTGAATGACGTATAAAACAATTTAATTACAAGGAATTAAGATGAGAATTTCCTGAAACTAGCATGAAGCTCTTTACCATATGAACCAATATGATCCTGAAGAAACAGTAACTAAGAACAGAGAATCTGTATTCTTCTAATCTTCAAATTCCAACTTGTACCCAAATCCAATCTCATTGAATTGAAGCCATTGCCTTGATTTGCAGATCTTGATGAAGAAATACCAGACAATTCCAAGCAATGTAAGGACTGAACTGACCAAGTACACACTTTTAGTTGCCAGGGTCATTACGTAGATTAAAAAACCTGATGGGATCAGGCACATCATGATCACACCAGGAAGCTGCATTGGGACCCTAAATGGTCTCTTTACGCGTGCCAATCTTTTCCTGAGCCATAAAAATGATGCAAATTCCAATAACATGCCCAAACCATACAAGAAATTCACTGTTGTGATGATTTCTGCAAAATTCATGCAAGAAACTGCGAGAGCAATAATAGTTGACAGAGAAATTCCAACCCAAGGTGTGTGGAACCACCTCGATCTTACCCCAAAACAGACAGGAACAAAACCAATATCCGCCATACCCAGAAGCTGGTAAGCAGAACCAGTTAACTGAGCTTCATATAGCCCAATAACTGATAAGCAAGCTCCAATCTCAACCCAGATCTTCAACCATTTACCAGCAACCATTTCTGCTACATCAGCAAAAAAACCATCAGTCCAATCTTCTTGTTCTAATGGTAGTGCACCGGTAGCAGCCATGAGTGGGAGCAAGTATGATAAACCAGAGAGCAATCCAGCAAAAAGGAGTGCTTTTGGGTAAGTTTTTTGAGGTTCTTCAACTTCACCAGCGAAAGTACTAGCTCCATCCCAGAAATTTAGACTCCAGAAAAGGGTATTGAAGAACAAAGTCCAATTCTTTGGAACACCCTTTTGTCCCAAACTGATCCATCTTGAAGGATCAATCTTTGGGATTGCAACCAATGTTAGAACTATGACCGGAGACAGTGATATGATACCTAAGACAACCGCTGTATAACCAACTATAGCCAAACCTGTGTAGTTCAGAAAAGACAGAACCAAAGTTGAGACAAAAATCGCTGCATAATGAGGAACACCTGAAGACAGAACAGGAAGAACCAACTTGAGATAATCTATCCATAGAACTGGATACGAAGCCAAGTTCATGACACCTGTGAGGTACTTCCATGTGCCTAAAAGAGAGCCCCAGAAGGGTCCAAAGGCCTGGTCAGCCCAGATAACAAAGCCACCGTCTCCGGGGAAGACGGTGGTGAGCTCGGCGGTGACAAGGGCCTCAGGGATGCTCCATATGAATGGTAAAATGAGAAAGCCAAGAATGGCACAAAGCGGACCAGCTGCTCCTACGGTAGGCTCTTCACCGTATGGTCCACCGGCAACACAAAAGAAGATAATGAAGACAAGTGGAACTAATGCTAGCTTCCGATGGGATTTTCCAGTGGTTTGGGGAGGTTCAAGAAGAGGTAGAGAACTGGTAGAGGTTTGACAAGCTTCCATAGATTTTGGAGTGAATTGGAGCCTCAGAGTAAGATTTGTTATTTGTCCTTTGGGTAGTTGGTGAGATATAGAATGTTGTCTTTGATTAGTTGGTAAGTCATCATCTGACTTTCCCTTTTATGCTTTCTTCTATAAGCCAACTGACAAAGTAACAGATTTTGGAGTGAATTGGAGTGCTCAGAGCCTCAGAGTAAGATTTGTTATTTGTCCTTTGGCTGGTTGGTGAGAGATAGATTGCTGTCTTTGATTAGTTGGTAAGTCATCATCTGACTTTCCCTTTTATGCTTTCTTCTATAAGCCAACTAACAAAGTAACAAAGGAGGTAACACGAATTTGGAAGCAAAAGAAGCACTTGAACTCGTACAGTAGCTAAGTTCAATGTTCTGGCTTAGTCCTAAGTAGTAAAGACATTGGCTCAAAATCTTGGTTGGAGCACTCCTGTCTTTGCGAAACTCTAGGGAGTTTATACCGAGTTGATTCTCGTGTGAAACTTGGGGTATCAACAGATCGAGCTTGAAGTGGATTCTACAACGGTGATCGATATCCTATCTTTTCCGAAATACTGAGTCAGATTTTACAACTCTATAATTCTCGGCATTTATGAACTGTTCAATAAGAATTAGACTGTTGTTTATCGACACATTTATCAAGAGAGCATTAGATGCGTCAACTGATTTGTTAATTATGCTGGTCATTTTGATGTCAGTGTCACTTATTTTGATACTATACCTATCGGGTGCCACATGATCCCATTAGAGGATTTATCGAAAATCTGTTTTCCTCGTCTAATTATGTAATTTTGGTTTAGCTTCCCTTTATATATATAAAAAAAAGACATTGGCTTGAAGTCCAAGGCATAGGTGAGTTGATAAAGGACTTTCTTAGTTTAAGTGAGATTGTGAATTCAAACCATCCTCATGTATACAGTCGTTTAAAACTTGAAGTTAGAGTTTTGCTTCTCGCAAAGGACTTACTCGGATCGAGCAAAGTTTAGTCTGAGTGTGAATGACTTAAAAGTACCTTCTCATAATTGAGACCCTCCTAGAACACTTTGTGAAGAAAAAAAAAAGACATTAGCTCGCCGCATAATTGGGCTCTTTAACAAGAAAAATATTATAAAGGTCCGACTCTATCAGGTTATAATCCTGGGAATGTTTTTAAGTAGTGAAACAATTTCAAAAGGAGTCATACGTTAGAAGCAGAAATATTTAGAATTTATAAATATCATATAAATTAGGTTTGATATTTAATTTTAAATTATTAAATTATCAAATGAATTAATTAAAATATATTATTTAATATATTAAGTTTATCAAATACGCAACATATCAAAATTCTTACTTACAGGATTATGTGTCTTGTACAATTTGAGACCAATACAATTCAATGCATAGGCTTATTTATAAATTCTCTAACATGGAAT
>JAOSBK010000204.1:211984-223524 GCA_027568895.1 Erythroxylum shatona
TTGCTTCTGAATCCGACGTCGTTTGTTAAATTGGACAGAGAAGGACAGAGTAGTCTTGGACAGGTGATCTGCTCTCCTTTTACATTAACTTGTCGTATCCAGTTCATCATCCTCATCCATGCTCTTACCAAACTCGAACACCTTCTTTGACTTGCAGAATCTCATGAGGAAGTACCATCCTATAGCACCTACAGTCATCAAACCACTGACCAGATAAACAATCTTAGTGGCAATTACCATTATCAGAACCAGAAATGCACATGGGATCAAGCACATAATGGTCAACAATGGCAGCTTCAATGGAACCTTGTAAGGTCTCTTCAAGGTTGGGAACTTCCTTCTTAACCAGAGAAAAGATGCAAACTCCAATAACATTCCTAAACTGTACAAGAAATTTGCAGATGAGATGATATCAGTGAAGCTCATGTAAGATATCCCAATTGTGATTAAAGTTGAAATCAAGATTCCAACCCAGGGTGTGTTGAACCAGCTTGATCTGACACCAAAAAACTTGGGCAAACAGCCTATATCCGCCATTCCCAGAAGCTGATAAGAACAGCTACTGAGTTGAGCTTCGAATAAACCAATACCTGACATCACTGCACCAACTTCAATCCAGTACTTTAGCCACTTCCCTGCAATCATCTCTGCAGCTGTAGCATGAAACCCGGATTCCCACAAACTTTGATCAACGACAACAGCTCCGGTCACCGCGAAGAGAGGAATCAGGTAAGCTATACAGGTAAAGATCACCGCACAAAGAAGAGCTAAAGGGAAGGTTTTTTGAGGTTTCTCAACTTCTCCTGCTAAAGTACTGACACTGTCCCAAAAGTTCAAGTTCCAGAAGAGGGTGTTCACATACAAGTTCCAATCTTTTTTCACACCTTTCTGGCCTAAACTCAGCCATCGATGGGGATGAATCTTCGGGATTGCTATAAGAGACATGACTATGAAAGGTGACAGAGAAATAACTCCGAGCAAGATGGCTCCATATCCAACTATATTCAATCCCGTATAGTTAACGAAAGATAGTGATAAAGTCATGATCAGGACTGCAACTTTCCGAGGCCAACCCGACTCCAAAACAGGGAACACCTTCTCGATGTAATCAATACAAAGAGCTGGGAAAGCAGCTATGTTAATGACACCACAAAGGAACTTCCAAGACCCCATTAGGGAACCGAAGAAAGGTCCAAAAGCACGATCTGCCCATATCACAAACCCTCCATTTCCAGGATACGTTGTGGAGAGCTCCGCCGTGATAAGTGCTTCAGGAACACTCCATATGAACGGAAAGATCAAGAAACCCAGAAGGGCAAACAGTGGTCCGGCGGCTTGAACCGCAGGTTCTTCTCCATAAGGTCCACCTGCAACCTCAAAGTAGATGAGGAATATGAGAGGCAGGAGGGTAAGCTTTCTTGGTGTTTTCACAGAGGTTGTGATGGTGCCGTCGCTGACCGGAAGTTCCTGATCGTCGCCTGACATGGCGCGGTTATATATACAGGTGTACTAACTACTACGGATCAGGAGGCACTCTGAATAAGATCTGTTAAAGGGTTTTCATTGATTCATCGAATGAAAGCTAAGAGGAGAGTACAAGGAAAGACGTTCCAGGAGCGAGGATTACGTGATGATATGAAATACAAAAGGATGATTTTCGGAACCTCTTGTTAGGTATATCATTAACATTATAAATAATAAAAATATTTGATAAAATAAAAAATTAATAATAATAAATACAAAAAACACTAATAATTTAATTAATTTTTTTATTATTTTAAATTTTTATACATAAAATGTAAAATTTTATATAAATAAGAAAAAAATACAACAATAATAACAACACACGGTAAAAATCTTACTGTTATGCCGAATTTGAGGAAGGTTTAGCGCAAAAAAAGGTAATAATATATATTATTTAAATAGCTTTATACGTTAAAGTGGGTATTAGAATATAATTATTTTACTTATCTTGTAATAGAATTATATTTTTCCTTTTAATAAATAGTAAAAAAAGGTATAATCTTTAAACTTTTCTAAGATGTAATTAATTATAATTATTTCTTAAAACGTAATTAATCATTAAGATACCTTATAATGTATAACGTGATCATTAGTATTTCGTTGGTTTTAAAAAATGGTTGAAATAAAATGTTAATATAAAGACTTTTTTTAAAATTTTATGATTTATTTTGTTAAAATTTTAAATGAGAATCTACAGATTGTATTAAATATCGAGTCTAAAATTTAATTAATTTTATTTTTAACACATGATTTCCTATTTAATATTAAAAGAATTATAATTCATGAATGCAATTTCTTTATAACATTTAAGGAAAAATGGCTAAATTTGTCTAGAATTGCACATTATAAACATCGATATTAAAAATATTTTTGGCTCATTATTAATTATCTTTTAATAGAGATTAAATAGTAATTATATAACCATTGGCCCACTAGTACCCAATGATTTATGATTAGATTCCAAATAAACAAGATTTTGTTTTAAAAAAGATTATAATTTTTAACTCATTATTATTGATATTATTCATTATTAATATCTCTTAATTAATCATTGATGATATATTTTGTCTTTACTTTTGATGATGATGAAATCCACCACCATAATTGCTTTTGATGTGTTATGGTTAAAATATTAATCGGTTTCAGACTGTTCAATCGTGAAAATTTTAAACTAACAAATTTTTTAGTTCGGTTTTTAATTTTTCAATTCGATTTATTTTAATAATTTTTATTTTTAAAATCAATTAATTTATTAATTAGTTGGTTAATTTTTCTAAAATAATCGATTTTCATAAATTAAAATAAACTAATTAATTTTTATTTAACAATCTTCTTTTTTAATTAAACTTTAAATTAATGACAATCTTCTTCAAATTTTTAATTTTGTTTAATCTTTAACCAATTTTATGACAGTATAATACCGGTTAAATAATTTGAATCTTAAATTTCTTGTCTTATTGGTTTAACTTCCGATATAATTTTTAAAACATTGCAAATGTATGATATTGATGAAAATGGTAAATTAGTTCATTCAATTTAATCTTATATATTTCAGATTTTAAATTATTTAAATTAAATAGAATTTAAATTATTCAAACAAATTTAATAAAATTAGATTCCATCTCACTCCCTTAAAGTAATGATATGCACATGACTTTGGCACTCAAAAAGGGACAACATGGCAAGTGGACTTCCTTGTTTATTGGTGAGTACATACTGTTATTTTTGACTAAATCACAACTGACAAATATAAGTTTGTTAGGTCAAATCTTACATTCTTGACTGGCAAACCACTAAGCATAGAAGAGAAAAATTGCAAGATGGACCCCAAAAACAATATCATATCTTGCAATGGACCCCAAAGATAAGATCATACCCTACCCCAGGTACATGTAATCAAGAAAGTGATGGAAGAAAATCATTAAAAAAGAAGAGGTGAGATGTAAATTGCTACTGATAATTTAGTCCGAGCTCGACCCAACTTGACCTAACTCGATCCGAAATTAACTAGCTTAATTTAAATTAAGCAAAGTTTAACTCATAATTGGTATAATTCATACTTTGATATGCTCAAAAGAGTATAGTGATGGTAATAACTTTTTTTTTTTGGGTTATCCATGTTTTAGAAGAGTTCTAATTATAAGAAGACACTTTTAAGTCATTTATACTCAGACTAATCCTTGCTTGAGTCGGATAAGTCCCTTATAGAATGACAATAACTGTTTAATATGAAAGAATTGAAAGATAAACCAAACAGGTTTGTATGAGTGGTTCAGCACTCTCATCTCTTAACCAGAACTTTTAAGTTCGAGTCTTAAGAATGGAGAAATTTATTTAGACAGTGCTTTACCTCTTACAGGCTGACCTGGTGCAAGCGAAGATTAGTTTGAAAGTAAATGATTTAAAAATATCTTCTTACAGTTTAGACCCTTCTAGAACAACTTGTGAACTATATAAAAAAAAGAATTGAAAGGTAAGTATAACCATTAGCTGAATGGTTAAAGACAACAAGGAACGTAGGTCCGTTAGGAGACTTCGTCAATCTATGTGAAAAAGCTTTAAACTTTAACCTCATCGAATCAAACAAAACAGGGCTTCCTTCCATTTTTCATGCTTCAAAAATATCCCAGTCCTACCTCGAAGCAAGCTCTGGTCTGGTCCTTCAATTTCACTCCTCAAAGCTTTAAACTTTCTATCCCTTTGCTTGTGTAATTCACTTGGAGGTGCTGCCATGGAGTCGATATCTGTTGGGCATGCAGTCTTCCTAACAAATAGCAGAAGCTTCCAATCGAAAATAAACCATTCGAGGGCATTCTTAAAAGCTGCATCGAGTGCCAAAGGAAGAAACTTTCGGATTGAATATGGGTTCCGGCGTTTTCAGTTTACTGGTTTTATTAGGAACTACAAGCACTCGGACCTCCAAGGTGCTTATACTTTTAATTCGTACCTCTCTTTTCATAATTATGATCGTAAACCTGTGACCTAACCATATTGAGCTTGTAATTGTTTAAGGATTCCATGTTTTTGAATGCTGAATCTTTTTGATTTGTCTAAACATTGGATACAGAGTTCAGGGCCCAGAAAATTTGTAAGAACTGCAAACTATTTAGTTTGTGAAATTGAAACGAAAAGATGTGGCTATTGATAGTTGAGTGCATATTAGTATGTTGATATAAATGTATGGATTGCTCAGAAAGTGCACATGAGAGTAAGGCAAATTGTTGGGGAAATGCTGCTGTGGAAGAATTGATATTACAACTCTGTTCTTTTTATGTTGGTATTCTATTGGTTACATGAAAAATTTGTATGTTAATTCTACGAACAAAGGTCTTATTTGTCTCTAGGATGTGTTATGAAATGTAGAGATAGTTTTGCAATAACCATTGCAATGGCTATACACTCTTCCCGACCATTTAAACCTTACAACGACCGTTAGCATCCAGAAATGAAGTTTGTTTGCTTTATGGAATTGAAGATCAGCCCTCTCAGTGGTGTTGCTTGTGTTTTATATTTTTTTTTCTGTTCCATGATTCTCTTTAGGTTTCCATCTTAAGATTTCATGGTTGAATTGCTTCAACTCACTATATACAAAACTAATAAGTTTCTGGTTTAGATTTTCAGGCCTATGCAAAACCTTCACGTCTTCTTGAAGCCACTGGATTGGACGTTTGTACAGACAGTTCACAGTACAAGTCCTTTCTATCTTCTAGTGTTGGCAGCTCTAGGTCTTCGTACAAGGTTAACATACAGACGAGTAACATGTATGGATCAAGTCTTAGCGATCAGAATGCAGGAATAGTCTTGTGCTTGATAGATGAAAATGGTGACTCAATATTGCAGAGGATACCTGCAATTTTGAAGCCTAATTCTACTGTTTCCGACGATATGATTGAGAATTATGCGTTGCATTTTCAAAGAGGTTCTGTAGATGAGTTCACTTTCTATGGACCCAAACTCGGGAGGATTGATGCATTATGGGTCAGTGTTGAATCAGGTCAGTACTTTTCAGATATAGGTAGTTCTGAGGGATCCATAAACATGGTAGGCTAGGAATATAATTATCTTGTGGCAAGGATTGTTCCAGTTTATACATGAGTCGAATACACCTTCCAACATGTCATTCTAATCCCAAGATCAAAAATCTTGTTTCGCTTTATGTCATTGGGAAAACGGGATGGTTTTTCTGCCCCAAACTTGCATATCACTATTTGCCAAGTTTGTGGAATATTACTTGAGGAGCTTCAGTAAATATGTTATGCATGACTGAAATCCTGTAATAATGATGTTTCCTTCTTCTGTTTCTTCAAATTCTAAGATCAGGTCAGTGGAGATTAGCTGGTGTAAGCATTTGTGTGATAGATGATTCTGAATCTTCTTTGAACCAAAATGATGGAGAAGAGACTCAGTACAGAGGATTCCAGTATGAATTTAAGGTCGATGATGTTCTGCTTGGAGAAGGAGGCGACATGTTAATGGTGGAATTCAGACCATCCTCTGTTTCCAGACTATCTGGGATTGAGTCATGCAGTTTGTTGGATAAAATCTCTCCCGGATCAAGAACACACACAGATAGCCAAATTTCCACTGAAGAAAGCATGAGAGAATATGCAGATCTGAAGCTATCATTGCTGTTGTACGATGCCATGCTGATCATTGCTGGTGCAACAACTGCAAACTTTTCAGTTGGAGAAGATACTGCTTCTGCATTCTTTGTTGGAGGCATGATCGGCTTCTTTTATTTGTTATTGCTGCAAAAGTCAGTCGACGGATTATCATCTTCCTCACTCACTTCCAGCAACACCAATGAGATCAGTCGGCTGTTTCAAGGATTCAAGGGACCAATAGTAACAAGCATTGCAGTGACAATAGGATTAACTTCTCTAGCAGCAAAGTACAGTTTCGGAGACATTCCGACAGTGTTCACTCCCATGGAACTATTGGCTGGAATGTTTGGTTTTCTTGCATGCAAAGTTGCTGTGGTATTGGCAGCATTTAAGCCCATGTCCCAGGGTCTAAAGGACAAAGAGTGATGCTGATGCATTATTTAATCATTTTCGTCCAGTAGAGACATCAGAAATGGATCTGTCTTAGAACCCCCTATGTCACAGGAACTCCCAGGAGTGTGTCTATGCATGTAAAAAGAAACACATTTGTACATATAACACCCACTGGAATCCCTCCAAAGACTATAAAAGAACTTTATTATGATGAATATTTGGTCTAATCAGATAACATTTGAGCTTTGTTTTTTGTCTTTTTCTTGATATTTTTGTTTAAAAATGAAATAAAAAAGAAAATATGGAACTATTGCGTTTGCTTGGAAGGCAATCATCCTAACCGTTGGACCCAAATGCTTGGTGCACACTGCACAGGCCAACTTTATCCTATCTTTAATGTTTTAAATTGAGGATTGTGAATTATTTAAAAATTATAATAATTTCTCATTCAAATGTAAATATTCTTATAAAATTATAAGTACTATAATTATTTTCACTGTACTCCAATCTGCAAACCTGTAAAATGACTAGAAAGTGACAACTTTGTAACCAAGGCCTGAGGACAAAACCAGAGAAATTGGAACCAAATGGGTTTAATGCGTTAATCCAAAGGTCAATATTCCCTTCTACACTGAAAAAGATGGCTCCCAACAGTGGCTTTTAGCTAATTTGTAAATGACAAAGATGGAATCTTTATCAGAACTTAAGAGTTCTCTGCAGATCAGGTTCTGACATATCAACCCCAAAACATAGGCGGCTGATGACTAAATTTCTCATGTACTTGCCTTGTGTTTAAGATTCCAACATCAAAAGGGTAGGTGTTGTTTCAGATTCTAGACCTCATGATCTGAAACAGTCTAGAAAATCTGAAACGTTCTTGTTCAGATCCTGGGAAAAAAAATACTGATAAGCAAAAAAATGTGCTTAAGGTTTTCACTTGCAGCTAAACCTTACATTGGAGAGTTCTTGAGTCAGAAATGCAAATTTAGAGGAAAAAGAGCTGAGATCAAGCATCCATTCTTTTCCTCGAGTGTTAAGGTCAGGCATTGCTCTTATAAACCTTCACGTCGATGAGAATGTTGAGAGGCAGTCAAACCCGAACAACTTACCCAAGCAAGAAACCTGTAGAAATTCAGGGTTCCGTCCTGTGTTCCTTGAAGAAGCCTACGAAAGTTGCAGAAAGATATGTGCAGAATATGCCAAGAACTTCTATTTAGGTTCGGTTTTCCATATCCAATCCAAAAATTAAACATAATTGCTAGTTTATATGTAGCTTAAAAGACTGATGTTCATCTGATGTATAATTCTCAGGAATTATGTTGATGACAGAAGAGAGAGAGAGAGCTATCTGGGTACTATATGGTGAGAGTTCAATCTTGGGACAGTAGATCATGATCTTATATACAATATACATTTTACTTTCCTTACAACTTGATCCTGAACGATTCTTTCTGCTGCTGCAAAAACTGGAATTTATTTCTGCAGTTTGGTGCAGGAGGACAGATGAACTGGTTGATGGTCCCAATGCGAACTACATGAGCTCTAATGTTCTTGACAGATTGGAAAAGAGGCTGGAACCTGGAAGACATTTTTAATGGACGACCATATGATATGCTCGATGCGGCTCTTTCTGATACAGTGTTCAAGTTCCCTGTAGACATTAAGGTGTTTAAGCAATCTCCTTGTAGTCCCGGACTATCTTCAAGCTGACTTTCTGATAAGAGAATTCCATCGTATCACAGCCTTTCAGGGACATGATTGAAGGTATGAGAATGGATATAAGGAAACGCAGGTAGGAGAACTTACAGGAGCTATATCTCTATTGCTACCGTGTTGCTGGAACTGTAGGACTTATGAGTGTTCCTGTCATGGGGATAGCTCCTGAATCATCTTCTTCTGTTCAGAGCACTTACAATGCAGCATTGTACTTGGGAATTGGAAATCAACTGACCAACATTCTTAGAGATGTAGGGGAAGAGTAAGTTCATAATTTCTGCTTTTTTTTCTTTTTTCCTTCCCTTCAGTTCTCTTTCAGTATTTGTTCTTAAATGTCCTCTCTTTCAGTGCCATGAGAGGAAGAGTTTATCTTCCACAGGACGAAATCGCTCAATTTGGATTACGTAACGAGATGTTTTTGCAAGAAAGGTGACGTATGAATGGAGAGAGTTCATGAAAGAGCAGATTAGCAGGGCAAGATTCTTTTTCAACCTGGCAGCAGCAGGAGCTTCAGACCTTGAAAAGGCTAGTCGCTGGCCAATAAGTACCTCTGAAACTACAAAAACTTGACCTGACACAACCATATCTAAACCTGCACGAACCTGAGAATGAAAATTCCTGATGAACAAAAGGTGGAAGTAATTGATTCTGGAATTCCTGAGTCAGATTTTTGGTTCTGATAAAATTTTGAATTTTTGCTTTGTATCAGACTCATTTTCAGTTAAATTTTGATACCAAATGTCGAATGAGAATAATTGCTTTTATGGACTCCCTTAAGATGATTTACTTTCCTTTCAAAAAATGAATTCTAGGTATGTTAAAACACTTCATTTGTTTGTTTCAGTATTTTCGTTTGAAATAAGATGAAGACATTAAAGCACAAGATAATTCTACTTGTTGCCGGCTGGCCGGCCCGGGCAATCTACACCTCCAGCCCGACCGGCTCAGCCAGCCTACACCTTCAACCACCATATTTGAGAGGGTAAGTTTCAATCTTCATTCCAGTGAATGGGGAGATATCAAACATTAGTCTACTGGAGAACCCTTGATTAGAACTATAACAGCAGAAGAGCAAAAATCAGGAAAGCGCCCATTATAACTCCACTCTACAGATCTCCATACCCAAAAACATCCCCTCTAAATAAAGAAAAGGTGAACTGTAAAAAGTTAGCAACAAAATGCAGAATTAAGGTGACGAAACGCCAACGGTACACATGCAGCTACTGCATTTGCCTTGCTGAGTCTGTTTCTTCATCTTGCAGAAACTTCGAGCAAGATCAAAGAAACAATCAAGTTATGGAAGCTTTGACTGACTGCCCGTTATACATGCGTTTCACCAGGATTATATTGAACTTAAAAGAGTTGTCAATGCCTTCACAAGTGAACCAACCAGGAGGCAATGGCTGGGGGGGTGTTTGCCACAAATTGCCAGCTCGCATTATAGAAAGTAATCAGGTGTTCTTCGGGTCACGTCTGGCTCTCCCCTCCTCGGAGCAGGCTCAAACTGCAAAAGATAGATGCTCTCTTGATGAGTTTCAAGAAACTATTTCTACTTCAGTCCACTAGAAGACTGTATATACAAGTTCCTTAGAAAGACCAACCTGAATGAACGTATGGCCCTGACAGTCATCAACTTCCAAAATAGATGCCATGTTTCCGCAGCGATAACAATAATTAGGTGCACTAAATATGGTAACGACTTTTTGATCCTGGGACAAAAGAAGCACCATCACTGAAGAACAACTAATAGATCAGAAAAAGCAACAGAAAGAAGTACTTACATGACCCCAGTTATACCCTTCCATAACTAACTGGTGAGCTCTTGCAATGAGCTTCAAATTATTTGTGCGATTGAATTGCTCTGATATGTCCTACGAAAACAAATTTGACTTCAGCATGATAAGGGAGAAAAACATAATATGAAAGAAAAAAATGGAGATAATGAAACGTTACTTGGCCAAAGGTATATCCAGCACCCCTTGGTGAGATACCCCACCCGCAACGATCATCAGGGTCAGACCATAAAAGATCACACATAGGGCCCTCGTGGGGAACTTCTTGAACACGATCAAAATTACGTATATTATCGAGGGTTTCAATTGAAGGAGATAATCCACCATGGAGACAGAATATTTCTGACTCGACCTTCAGGCAAGAAAAGATAATATATACTGAGTATAGAATATCATGTAATGTAATGAAATTACAGAACCTATAGTCAGAAAAAATATTGCATGCAAGAACATGTAATTTAATTTTCTGTTCCAAAACATACTCGTACTCACCAATGCTGTAAGAGGGAAATAGTCAAACAGATCCGTGAAGATCTTCCAAACATTAGCATTGCCATACCTGCAAATAAGCAACAGACATTTGAATAGAGCACTAACCAAAACAGTTAAATATTTTTGGAAATGCAGCCTATAGTTTAGGTTTTCGAATCAGAACAAAATTAAATCTTGCTAAATCAAACTTGATCTATCATACCAATGTAATATTTATAAAACTGCAACATTGGCCCACAATCAAATGTTCAAAGCTCAGTTGTCCATCATGAAGAAGACCCTAAGTTATTTTTTAGCATCACAATTACTTATTACCACCTTCAGTGAAAAGGGATTTGAGGCTAGAAACTTAAAATAGCCAAAGTAGCCATTTTACATTAAACCAAGAACAAAAAGACTCACTTCCGCAGGCATTCATCATAGAAGCCATATACTTGAGTAATCTGCAATAGCAAACAAAAACCTCAAATCAGTAATCACAATCAATCTGACATCTCATTTCAAACACAAAAAATGGGGAGGTGTCTTTTATTGACCACCACCTCGAAGAAGAACAAATTCAACCTAAATACTTAGACCTCTATTACCAACACACTCATCTCAAGATAATTAAATTAAACTAAAATGATTGAGGAAAAGAAAATAAAAATATCCTAACAAGTACCTGGCGGCTTTCATGATTTCCACGTAGAATAGTAATACGCTGAGGATAACGTACTTTCAGGGCTACCAAGAGCTGAATAAGTAACAATTAATAAAATTGAAATGTCAAAAGCCTCAACCAAATGATGATCTAGTTTGAAATATACTATTTTAATATCTTTACAAACATAAGAAGAAGAAAAGCCAAGTCACCAACACTGAGAAACTTGAATTGTTAAGAAAGCAAAGAAACAGTAAGAAATTACAGCTACATCAATAACTGTGCTTGTCAAGTAAAATGTTACGAGCCCCTTACAGGTGTACACTCGCAGAAGGAAACAGCAGCCACGTTTAATGCTTATGGAAGATATGGACT
>JAOSBK010000204.1:228705-249893 GCA_027568895.1 Erythroxylum shatona
AACACTTTTAATTTTAACTATATTTTATTTTGTAACAAAAATTATTTATACATATAAATATTATTTAAAGTATATTAAACGACATGCAAAGCATAATATATTAATTATTATATAATTTTAAACCATATGAAATTTAAATGAAAATATATTTAATTAAATATTTTATTGATTATAATATAAGCAAAACTAATATCAAAAATAAATATTAAAACATATAAAATAGTAAAATAATATTATATAAATATAAAAAAACGTGAAGATGTGTTCGTGGATATTGTGAGAATTATGTGTAAAGCATAAGAGCAAAATGGACTAAAAAATATGCTCAATAATTAATATGAAAATTTTACTTAAAAATTTTTTTTTAGAAGCTTCAAATTTGAACTTCATAAAAATCTGTATTTTAGCTACCAAAAAATCTATACCTACTAAAAAAGAGAAATTTTATTTTACAGCAAAACACTCTTTTTTTTAAAACAGTTTTTACAGAAAAAAAAGTATTTATTCACCGTCTAAAAGCTCAACCAAACAAAGCCGAAGTCAAAAGCTTAAAAATCACATTTTTTTTAAAGGGAGATGACAACGAAAAAAATTACATTGAGTGTCTCGGGACAGACTGCTTGGATATATCCTCTAGAAGGAGTAAGTGGCACCCTATGGATGTAGTAGATAAATAGTGAACGCCTACATCAAAATGGGTTGTATAAGTCACGAACTAGTGAGCATATCTGTTGCCCTCTCGATATATATGCCGATGAGCAATAATCCAATTGCGAGCAAACAACTCGTAAATTCCTATGACTATGGGGTTGAGCGTCCGAGAACGTCTGTCTACATAGGAAAGTAGCTCAATCACCGCTGTAGAATTGACTTCCAACTCTATCTGGCGATAACCCCAATCTCAAGCAAGAGTAAGGCCTGGATAGACTCCTTAGAGTTTTGTAGTTAGGGCTGAGCACCGGCTGAAGTTGTGCGTGAAGCCTCCAATCCAATTTCCCGCACTATCCCGTTCCCGTAATAGGCCACTGGCGGAGGCAAAGGACACTGACGGGTTACAAGCTCCATCAATATTTAACTTGACCTACCTAGAAGGAGGTGAGGTCCAAACGACGCATCGGCCTGGTCGATGCCTAGTGTTAAAAATAACATTTTTATTTGAAACAAAACGACATTTTTTCATTTTTAGCTAAACAAATATGTAAAAGTTCGATCAAAGTTAGGCTCCACATGCGTGCTTTCAACCCATCCTATTGGCAACGACACTTCAACTAACTTCAACTAACCCCTGAGCACTGCCACGACCACAAACAGTTTTTGTATTTTTTTTTTCTTTTTCTCTCATTTCCTCTCTTTTTGTACTTAAATTTCTAAAATTTGGACGTGGATATAACATTATACAATAGAATATTTATCAAATTTTGATTATGATTAATTTCTAAAAAATAAAATATACATTAAATTTACAAAAGTTAATCTCAATAACGATCAGACGATAGTAAAAAATTATAACAAATCCCGTAATTGATTGTAATAAAAATGAGTAAGCATAATTCCTCGTAAGCAATAAAATATATTGACATAAGGAATGACGAATTTATTAGTTATATCATTTGTAATCGCCTAAATCTCGAGACGTTATTTGAACATATTACACGTGCGAACTTTGAGAAAATAGCACACGACTTTTTTACTATATCAGGTATTCAAGAACTAGTACATACAATTTTAACGAATTTGAAATAAATTGTATCGAGAAATAATTTGTATGAGTTTTATGACGTGTCTATTTGTGTCAAAAGTCCTAAACATGTAATTTCTTAAAATATCATATTACTGTGTTATGTGAAAATTATTGATAATATACGTCAGCTTCTATACATGGTCTTACAACTTTATAGAGACCTGTGTTTTTGATAAGCAATCGCTCGAGCCTAGTTATTTCAACCCCTTTCACAAGAGACATCCCTTTTCTCGAAATTTATTTTGTCCAAATCTTTAAAGAAAGTTGTCTTATTCAAATTAAAAATTATCATTGTGTATTAAAATTTATGTTGGAAAATTTTAATAAAAATTACTTAATTCTTTAATTAAATATAAATTAATGAGAGAAAAGTAATGGAATTAGTTTTGCTTATAAAAATAACTTAATTGTAGATATAAATAATAAATTTGAATGAAAAATTAATTATAATAAATAAAAATAAAAAATATGTCTTTAAGATTTAAAAATTAATACATGAAATTACAAAATTTAAAGGTAAATTTTATTTGTAACTTTCTTTACATGAAAAATGCATTTTTGGTTTTTGGCTAAAAAAATTAAAAAAAAGCCAAAAAAGATATTTTGGTTTCCACTCCATATCTTGAGCATTTTCACACGCATTTTTAGGGTTCCTCTGGATCTTCTCCTCCCTCTCTATCTTCTCTCCCTACAATTTCTCTCTCCCTTTCGTCCATCTCTCTCTCTTTCTCTGGTTCTTAAAGGTCACTCTCTCTTCAAGTTAAAGGCTTTTGCATTTAATTTTTTTTCTTTTGTGATGGGTGGAGAGATTTTCTGTATGTAAATGCTTGAGCTTTGAAGATTTGAGGTACTTTGTGTGACTTGGGGGATTTTAAGTACTTGCATTTTGGATTTTTAGAGGGTTTAGCTTCAATGGTATGTCGGATCAACTTTGATTTTGGATCTGTTTGGTTTTTGATGGATGGACGTGCTTATTCTTTGTTTTCTCCATCAAGACTCGTGCTTTTTGTTGCTCTCTTTTTGTTTTTCTTTTAATCTGTTCTTCGTTTTCTTGTGTTCTGTACTTGGATTGCGGGTCTTTGCCCAAATTTCCAGCTTATGGTTTAATACTTCGATTATGTGGTTCTAAGTGTAAATTTGTGTTTGTTTTTGGTGTTGGTCCGGATCGAGATGTTTGATGGGTTTTGTTATTTGATCATCAGGCTTTCGGTGGTTCAATGGCTTGGTTAGATGAAGTTGAGGAGCTTTGCTGAAAGAGGGATTCTTAGTAATACAGAAAAAGAAGCAACTTTTCGAGGTGATTGAGGTGGGTCTGATTTTGCCTTTTCAAAGAAAGGGTTTTTTCGAGTTTGTGAAATTGTGATGAATAAACGGACTTCATGGGCGGATTTGGCTGCAAACTCTGCAGCTGAGAATACATATGCGGGATCTTCTGTTAACAACGGAATTCTAGGAACGACTTCTGGGGGTGCATCAAGAACCAATACTTACGTACCTCCCCATCTCCGAAACCGTCCAGCTTCTTCCGATCCACCAGCTTCTGCTTACAGTGGGCCTGCTTCAAGCAACGATCGATCTGCATATGGTGGAGCACGCTGGGGTGGTGCCAGGAATGATTCTCGATCTGGATATGGCGGCGGTGGTGGCAGAACAGGTGGTTGGGGTGGTGGCAGAGGTGGTGGCTGGGATCGTGGGAGAGAGCAGGAAGTGAATCCTTTTGGAGATGATGACAACACAGAGCAGGCGTTTAGTGAGCAGGGGAATAGTGGGATTAATTTTGATGCATATGAAGATATTCCTGTAGAAACGAGTGGTGATAACATACCACCTCCTGTAAATATATTTGCAGAGATTGACTTGGGCGAAGCATTGAACTTGAACATTCACAGGTGCAAATATGTGAAGCCAACCCCTGTGCAGCGTCATGCAATTCCAATCTCTCTGGCAGGGAGGGATTTGATGGCCTGTGCTCAGACTGGTTCTGGGAAGACTGCTGCCTTTTGTTTCCCTATTATCAACGGTATTATGGAAATGCAGGCACAGGGTGTCCAAAGGCCATCCCGTGGGGCACGCACAGTTTACCCTCTAGCTTTAATTCTTTCTCCAACTAGGGAACTCTCAATGCAGGTTGGTGTCATGCTAGATGTATGAGGAGGTGTTACGGTTAATTATAGAATCTAACATACGTGCTTTTAACTGAAGATACATGAGGAAGCAAAAAAGTTCTCATATCAAACTGGTGTTAAGGTGGTTGTTGCTTATGGAGGAGCACCGATTAATCAGCAGGTTTTCTATTATTTTCTTAGCTTTCTTGAAATTCACTTTTCTGCTTCCATCTGTATTGTTTTGCAAGTGGGAGCTGGAGCTTTGATGACCTGGTTAATGCTTTTCTATCTCATGAAACGTCACCTATCTGGTTTTCTTATATCTTTGTGTGATTATCTGTGAATTTTTCTACATCTCCCATGTATATGTTGCTAAAGGTTAAATGAAAGAACTTGCTGTTCTCCAAATTGTGGTGAAGCTTAATTGTGGTAATACATTTCAGATGACTATTTGATTTTTCCTTTCAGTGCTATTAAATTGGCAGTTAACATTGTGCTAAAATCTGCTTTTCATTTTGTCAAATCCAAAATGCTTATAGTTAGCTGAAGGATCTTAATATGTCATATCTCTTTTCATGAAAAAAGAACATGTATTGTCCATTTGCTTTTTATTGTTACAAAATGAAGACCGACATTAGGTTCTTACGTCGTTATTCTAAAATTACACTTGCTTTTTGATCTGTAAGCAGGTTAACATTGTGTTCAAGCCTGATACAAGACTTAGAACTTAGGTTTGTTGTACAGCTACCAATTACCTTTGCTAATCCTTAGACATCAAGTGCTTTCATCTAAGAGTTAACTCCCAGCACGATATCTTTTGTATTTAAGACTTTCATTGTTTGCCATAAATTGTTAAGTCCAGATCTCTTCTGAGCAACTTAAAGGAGAATTGTTCTGTCTTTCGCAAGCCAAAGCTTTGTAGAGCTGAGATGAATCGATTTAGAGTTTTTGCTAAAAATTCTAATTCTCTATTATACCAAGTTATTAGGTAATCTGGTAATGTTGGTTGTGGAAATAATTAAGCTTGCTTCCCTCGTATTTTGTGGTTTGACTAATGAAGTCATGATGCAATCTTTAATCACAAGGTTGTGATTGAGCTCAGGGTGTTAACTGGCTTTAGCCTATTGCAAATTTTTAAGAAGAAAATTATCAATTCTATCTTACATCAAACTGCTGTTGGAATGCAGTAATTTTATCTGTTTTTATGCAACTCTTGCTCAAAAATTTTTGCTTTACTGCAATTTTATGAAAAGTACTTTGAAGTTTTTTTTGTATAATTAAAGAATGACATATGTCTGACCAGCTTCGGGAACTCGAAAGAGGTGTTGACATTCTTGTGGCAACACCTGGAAGATTGGTGGATTTGTTAGAGAGAGCTAGAGTCTCTCTACAGATGGTTAAGTATTTGGCCTTGGACGAGGCAGATCGAATGCTAGATATGGGTTTTGAGCCTCAGATAAGAAAAATTGTGGAGCAAATGGACATGCCTCTACCAGGCTTCCGACAGACGATGCTATTCAGTGCTACCTTTCCAAAAGAGATTCAGGTCTGCTTTTACTTCTATATCATGCCATTTTCCTTTCACATGGGACTTTCTATATATGATAGGATATTGTTAAGAAAAGAGATGGAAAGTAGACGATACTATTTCTTTATCTTGTTGAAAGCTCCCTTATTTGCACGATCAAGTTAGAAATAATTAATTGGTATTGTCTTGTGTGAAATCTCTGCATGCACAGCGTTTTGTATTTACATGCCTTCAGTTTTCTGTTTCCAACTTTTAGGTTACATTCTCTTAGCTACGTGCCCAGGTTCCCTTAGGTAGAATCTAGTATGAGATCTGTATCATGCATAAGGAAAGCATTTTAGCTTTCTACCAGTAATTATATCATCATTTGACGTTAATGCATCTGATTTGCTCACGTGTTTGGTCTTATTCAGAGACTAGCTTCAGATTTTCTGTATAACTACATATTTTTGGCTGTTGGGCGAGTGGGCTCCAGTACTGATTTGATTGTCCAAAGAGTTGAATTTGTCTACGATTCAGACAAAAGAAGTCATCTTATGGACCTTCTTCATGCACAAAGGGCAAATGGTGTTCATGGCAAGGTAAGATTTGAGGAAGAGACAGTTTTTGCTCTGTCTTTCCCTCCCTCTCCTCTCTGGAGACTTTTGTGATTGAATTCCTATAGAACTTTTCTGGCTTGTGATTATATTTGTATAGTTCCATGATGATTGAGATTTGATTGGTTTTTCAGCAAGCTTTGACGTTAGTTTTTGTGGAGACAAAGAAGGGTGCTGATTCACTTGAACATTGGCTTTGTGTCAATGGCTTCCCAGCTACAAGCATTCATGGTGATAGATCACAACAGGTGTTTTCTTGTGTTCTTTGATATTCGGTTATCCATTTGAATGCACATTCATGGCCTTGAATTTAAGATAATTGTGATAAATAAAATATTTGATTGGTTTGTTATATAGAGAGAATCAATAGACCTTTTTTTAAAGAATTTTAGGCTAAATGTACTTTCTTTGAAGATTTGCTAAAATGGTTTAACCCTTATCCACTGGCCTTTGTTTTTATATGATGATGTTTTGTATTTTTTTTATACCTGATTTATCCCTTTGTATGTAACATGCTATTTTCATGATTCAATTAATCATTGATTTTGATGGTGAAACTTTGCACTGTGTTATGGCGTTTCTTTTTTTGTGCTTGAGTTATTTATGTTTTGTGATTTCAATTAATCTCTCAGGAAAGAGAGCAAGCATTGCGTTCGTTTAAAAGTGGCAACACCCCGATCTTGGTGGCAACTGATGTTGCAGCACGTGGCCTTGATATTCCTCATGTTGCACATGTTGTTAACTTTGATCTCCCGAATGACATTGATGATTATGTGCACCGTATTGGACGGACAGGACGAGCTGGGAAAACTGGTCTTGCTACTGCCTTCTTCAACGAGAGCAATGTATCTTTGGCAAGGGCACTAGCTGATCTAATGCAAGAATCAAATCAAGAAGTACCTGCTTGGCTCTCTCGTTATGCAGCACGTTCTTCATATGGAGGAGGGAGGAACCGTCGTCCTGGGGGAAATCGGTTTGGAGGCCGCGACTTTCGGAGGGATTCCTCTTACACTCGCGGAGGCATGGACTATTACAGTGGAAACAGCACCAGTGGATATGGGGCTTCAGGTGGATATGGCGGAGGCTACGGTCCGGGGGTGACTAGTGCATGGGATTGATAATACAATTTACTAAACATTCAACAGTATTTATTCCTAGTTGTTATTCACTTTCCCCCTCATATGTGGGGTTACTTCTAACTTGTCTTTGGGTGTCTTTGTACTTGGTAATTTAGCTGTCATTGTCACTATGCATTTTAGAAATGGGTATCATTGAGAGGGGAATAGAGGTGTATAATGGTTGATAGGCTTTGGTGAAACAAGTTCTAACAGAATAGGTGTTTCATTTATGCTCTTCCTCTGTACTTTTCCGTCTTTAGATTCTCTAACTTTGGTTTTTGGTGAATATGCAGTAGGAGAAACATAGGGTCATCTTCCTCCACTTTGGTGCTGTCCATTGTAAATCTCTAAAAGCATTTCCCTTTCAACCCTATTTACTGTCTCAACCATTTCTCTGCTTCTTGCTGTGGGAGGGTTTTTGAAGCCTACTGTAATATTTTTGGATTCACTGAAATAAACACATTAACTTCTTCTAAGTTGCATTCTTCTCATTACTTTTCTGTTTCTGAAGTTTCTAAAGCATATGTGTGCACTGCCTCATGGTTGGGGAACTTGTGTGATTCTACTTTGTCAAGAATTTGGATATAGGGATGGCAATAGGCCAAATCGGTTAAGAACTTGCTAAAAGTAATGTGGTTTTAGTCTATTATACTAGAACAACATTGTTTTATTTACCTAATTGGTTTGAGTTAATTTCAGCTGTTTGAATTAATTTGTTAACTTCAAGCTTGACTCTGAACTCTGTAAAGTCAGGTTTATCATTGATTTTGAGCCGGCTCAAACTCAAAGTCTCCTTTTGGTTTTCCAATTTTGGTTGTACTTTGGATGTTAGATGTCTAACTTTAAAGTCTTGAAGTTCAGTTCATTTGGCGGGTGAGATCTTGTTCATGTTAGCAACTAAATGATGTGCTATTTTGACAAAACGAACATCATTTGGTACAATCTGTCCTCTGTATGTGATCCATCACATAGAAAATGGAACAAAACATGTTTTGAAGGTAAATGGATGTATTAATTATTTATTGAAAGAGCTGATCATACAAGTAAACGTGTGTATATAAAGCTGGTAAATCAGTTTGATTGAATTAATCAGATTTAAATTGAGTTCTTCTAAACAAAACGAATCAGTTCTATTGAAATATCAAAATGGTGTTAAAATGATTGATCGAGCTTTGAGTCAATCGATTGAGGATCAAGTTGATTGAACAGTTTGAATCACAGTTGGGATAAAAAATTCGGATTAGGTCCAGCCCATTGGCACTGATAGTGTGTACCGCCGTCTGATAGGATCTTGAGGGCTAGTTTCAAATGGTTCTTTCTTTTCAATTAATAAAAAATAAACTCTCCTGTGTGCTCTTTAAAATAGGGTTTGACCAGAAGGATCTGAGGAAGGCAGGAGTAAAATAAGATGACCCCACTGATGAAACCCAGTTTGTCTTCTCGCATTAAGAGTTGAAAATCATGTCAAGCAAATCTAACAACCATTAACCCTTTGCATCAAACAAAGATCTTTACTTTTCATTAAGTGCATTGGAGAAGTAGTTGAAGCTTGAAGCCATTGCGTGTGCAACTGTTCTAAGCAAGAGGGATTAAATTGTTTCTGAGAGAAAGTTGATCTTTTTTGTACTTGCGTTGAACTAGGATCATAAGTTCTAGTTTTGAGGAAAGTTTGAGACTTTCAAAGCTGTTACTTGGTTGGTTTTTCTTTTCTGGTTGTTATTTTTTCTTCTAGGGTATGGCTACTTGGTGCAATTTGTTTACTGTTTTATGTTTATCTTCTTCACTTGCATTGTAGGTGTTGGGATTTTGTTTTGCTTGCTTTTTGCAATTGCACCATATGAAAGTGGCTTGCTGATAATGCAATTTAGAGATACATGCTGCGATTTTAAGTTCTACTAATTAAGGAGTTCTTCAGGGGAATGAGGAAATTTATGAACTTGAACTGGGGATTATTTTCCCTTATTGTTTCTGAAGTTTAGGTATCCCTTGGTCCTTAGTATTAGTTGGCTCTTTTTCTTCTCTCCACAAAATTTCGTCTTGGCAGTTCCTTAACTTTCCGGAAATGTAATTTCTGCTAATTTAGACCACTGGCTTTTAATATTTGAGTTTTGTGTGAACTTGTAGAAGCCTTTTACCAATTTATTCTTTTGTCAAAAATATTTCATGCTATTATAAATGAATCAGTTATGCATTTCTTTTGAATATGGGTGATTTTGGTAGGTTGAGTCTGTATCATGCTATTGCAAAGTAGATTCTGGACTAAAAACAGTTGCAGAGGCACGGAAGTTTGTCCCTGGATCGAAGCTTTGTATTCAACCTGACATCAATCCAAATGCACACAAGAAAAAGAATTCTCGGCGGGAGAGGGCCCGATTCCAGCCACCACTCCTACCTGGGCTTCCTGATGATCTTGCCATTGCATGCCTGATTCGAGTTTCCCGCGCTGAACATCAAAAGCTCCGTTTAGTGTGTAAGAGATGGTACCGTCTCCTTGCTGGGAATTTCTTTTATTCATTGAGGAAAAGCCTGGGAATGGCCGAGGAGTGGGCATATGTCATCAAGCGAGATCGTGATGGGAAGATCTCATGGAATGCTTTTGATCCTGTCTATCAGCTGTGGCAGCCACTTCCACCTGTACCCCGGGAATACTCTGAGGCCCTTGGTTTTGGTTGTGCTGTTCTGAGTGGTTGTCACCTATACCTATTCGGAGGAAAGGATCCGCTTAGGGGTTCCACGAAAAGAGTCATTTTCTACAGTGCCCGAACAAATAAATGGCATAGGGCACCAGATATGCTTCGTAATCGCCATTGTTTTGGTTCTTGCGTCATAAATAACTGCCTGTATGTTGCTGGTGGAGAGTGTGAAGGATCCCCAAGAACTCTTCGCTCTGCTGAGGTTTATGATCCTAACAGGAAGCGATGGAGCGTTATTTCAGATATGAGTACAGCTATGATGCCCTATATTGGTGTTGTCTATGATGGAAACTGGTTTCTAAGAGGTCTTGGATCTCACCGAGAGGTCAGGAATGAAGCCTATGATCCTGAAACTAATACATGGACACCAATTAGTAACGGGATGGTTTCCGGCTGGCGCAATCCTAGCACCTCGTTAGATGGACGACTTTATGCCTTGGATTGTCGAGATGGCTGCAAGCTAAGGGTTTATGATGGACCTACAGATACATGGAACAAGTTTGCCGATAGCAAGCTCCATCTAGGGAGTTCGCACGCTTTGGAAGCTGCTGCTCTTGTTCCCCTTGGTAGGAGACTTTGCATTGTGCGTAATAATATGAGCATTAGTCTTGTTGATGTTTCTAATCCTCAGCTCTGGGAGAACATAGCTGGAAGAGGTAATCTTAAGACTCTCGTAACAAATTTATGGTCGAGTCTAGCCGGCCGCGGTGGCTTGAAAAGTCACATTGTGCATTGTCAGGTTCTTCAAGCATGAAAAGCACTGAAGCCAGATTGATTTAGCTTTTGCTATGCAGACTTTCCTGCATATCCTTCAATTTTTCATGATAAATCGGATTTGCGCTCGTATCCTATACCGTGTCAATATACTGAGGTATGTAATATTGACAATTTGACTGATTATAGTTAATCCATTGTCATATTTAGAGGGCAAATCTCTGAAGATCCATTTTCCTCCAGAACTATCTGGGTTTTACTAGTATTATCATTCCGTTTCATTATCTTAAGAATCAACAACGCAGAAAAGTTCACAACAATCTCATTAAACCAGTTCATGTCATCTTGCTTTTGCACAAAAATTGGAAGAAAAAAAAAACACCCATGGTTGATCCAATACCAGAACTTTAACGGGTCAAGACTTGTTCTTGAAAATACGATTTCTTAGTAAAGAGGGTTCACATTGCACATGACAATACTACAACAACAAAGACAAGTGGCTTGCCTCAAATTTACATATAACTTCCATGGCTTATCCATTTTCTTAAGCTCAATTGGAAGTGGAGTTATTGAAAAGTTGTAAATACTTAGTACCAAGCCAGACTGAGTTTGAGTCTGACAAAATCCTAGATTGCTAAGCTGTCTTCGCTTCATTTACCAGAAGGTAGTTAGTTGTCTCTACTCTGTGATTAACATCTCAACATCACCTACTGGAGCAGGAAGCTGCAGAGTTTGAAGACAAAGAAGAAAACAACTTAAGATAAGTCGAAAGAAGTAAAGGGGTCAGCTTTAAACTAATCGACAGAATATTATTCCCATCAAACTTATGGTACGAATGGATAGGCTTTTATGCAGTTATCAAGGAAGAATAAGCTCTAAATGCAACTCCTCATAGAAGCTATGATCTGCAGAAATTGTGCTACGAGGCAAATTTCAACTAAGGCTTTCCCTAAAGCCTACAAAATCATGCATGCAATAGAGTTTAAAACAACTATCATCAGCATGAGCAACAACAAATTAGCATTGCCTTTAGCTGTAATCACCTCCCTTAAGCCACCAATACACTCCTAGCAAATGAAACTCACTACACTTTTTTCCTTCTGGGATCTCACAAAGACGTTCCTTTTGCCTCTTAATTTTTTTACTTCTTCCTCAAAAGACATCAAAATTTAATGATACTTTATTCTGTTGGCAATCTCAGTGACTTCAATACTATTAAGTGTTTCCATAATTTCACTAACATTTGGAAAATTCTAATATGGCTGTTAAGGCAAGTGAGAATGGATACAGTCGGACCCACAAAAAGATTCACAACCAACAAACACAAATAATAGATAACCAGAACAATCAACTATAAGGCCATGATCAGCAGTCAAAAAACTGGAAAAGACATAAAATACCTTCAGAATCTGATCCAACAATCCACCACAGGAACCAGACACCTCATCCTGACAAGAATGAACAGTCTTAAACTGATCAACGTCAAGTTTCTTGTTCATGATTCCAACCTTGAAGTAAATCGATCCAGAAGGAGGCAAATCAACCTTGATCTCATCGACATCAAACCACATGAACAACCTCCGCACCTGAATCCCCTTCAGGTCCGTGATCGACCCATAACTCAACCTACCCGTGATTTGCTTATAGTAGTACACCAAGTAATCAAATTGAACATAGCAAGGATTCTCGAACAAAACCACAAACCTGCCATCGTCTGCAACCGAGTAGTTGGAAACCGTGCTAGGTAATAAACCACTCGGGAGGCCATACTTGGGGAAGACATCAAACATAGAAAGTGGGTCGCTTTCTGATTTTGTGACAGAGAACAAGAGAAAAACTGAGAAAAGAGCAAGACCCAGATGGGAATTTCGATTCAAATGAACCATGGTGATGGATTAATGAGGTTTGGATGAAGAAAGTTTGGAACTTTAGAGCGAGAAAGGTAAGAACTTTTGGTTTCGAGATCTTTTGGAGTGTCTATTTCTGAGTTGTGGTTCGGTAGGTTTGGGTAAATGAAGACAAGTTGGATTCTGTTCGACCTTTGTCTTACCTTAATTTTCCCAAGATCTAGGCAGATTTAGATACTTAATCGTTAGATTTATCCGATTTGTCTTATCCTAAGATATCAATTTCTGTTTTCTTACCGTTAAACTTGTCAGATTTTGGTAATAACTTTTAAATTTGTAGTTATCTAAACGCCAATTATCATTAATATTATGATTAAGACATAACAATGAACCCAATGTAACAAAGACCTTTTATTTATAGGGATGATAACGGGTAGCTTATGAGTCTAAATTTAAATGCTTTCAACGGCTCGGTTTATGGCTCAGGCTCAGATCGATCCGAAGTTTAACTATTCTAAATAAAATTATATCGTTTTGTTAAGAGGATTTGGGTCTTAATAAGCGTGATTTTGGTCCGAATTTAATTAAAAAATTATTATTTTTTATTTTAATTTTTAAAATTTTATTTTAAAGAAATCGAGAGAGCTAACTTATGAGTTATCCCATAGCCATCCTTATTTATTTCATGTGGTTCAATTCTAATTTGATCGAGTTTAAACCAAAATTAAAACATTGTTTAGTCGATGTATTAAAAGATTTATAAACCACAAACGATTTCACTTATTAAATCAGCTTAAGTTAACTCTCTTAAATTTAATTTCGATTAATTTAGATTTAAATTGTTAATTTTAATTTCGATTAATTTATATTTAAATTATTAATTTTAAATTAAATTGGACAAGCCTTAATTTATCATTCCTAGTTATTATCACTTACACAATTATGAAAAATGTCAACATAATTGTGTCTTATGCAATAAAAAGAAAGATGTACATGAAATAATAGTTATAAGGTTTACTCTTTTCAACTTCAATATATATTAAGAAGTACAATATATATCAATTTTTATTATTTTTCATTTTTTACAAATGATAATATAGACTTAAATAATTATACCATTCAAATCCAATTAGAGTGGAGTCAAATAAAAAATAAAATAATATTACCTTATTGGATCGATTTGAACTAAATCAAATAATTATAAATTTAATTAATTTAAACCTTATTCATTGATTTCATACCGAGTATGATCAACTTGATTTACTGACTCTATTTTGGATTGAATTGAGCAATTATTTTTAAAATTATAATTTATATGATAATATAAACTTTCAAAAATCAATAGTGGTCCTGACTTATTAATATTTTTGCATTATAAAATAATTTTATAAATATTTTTAGAATAATATGTTTGAAATTTGACTTAAAATTCAATTTTTTTGAATTTGATTCGACTTGAAATTCAAAATTGATCATTCGTATTAATAGGTAGACACCTGTAAAGCCATGGAGGTTATGCCGTGTTAGAGAAGAAAAAATTAATCTACCAACTGCTATATTTATGAGGGTTCAGAATCAGCAGACATTTAAGGAGACAACGTGCTAAATGGCATTTTCTTTTATGGTTCATATTCGGGATCGGGATCGGGATCGAGATCGAGATCAGGTCATCCTAATAATAATAATAAACCGATGAACTGAATTGTAGACATGGTAGCTTACGAACCCAACAAGACCCCTCAAATCAGATAGAAAAAAAGAAAAAAGGAGGGGTGCCTGTTGAGTTCTTAATAATGATAATAAGCCAGGATGGGCTTATCCAAACTACCGTCTAGTAGTATTTGCCTAGGTTTGAGTCAGTTGAGTTTGAGCCCAACTTTGACTCGATATAGTTCGATCTAATTTTTTATTTTTTAAAAATAAAAAAATATGGGTCTTAGGGCTAATCAACGAGTTAGGATTTTAATAAACCAACGTCTCGGCAAATTGGGCCTTTGGCCAGGCTCGGTCTAGATCGAGGCATAACAATTATGAAAAAAATTACGTCTTGCAAGAAACGATGTCATTTTGTAAAAACATATCTCATTCTTCATTTTATGTCTCGAGTTGGGCCGAGTCTAACTAGAGGCCCAATTTTGAAAATTAGGCTGCTTAGTTAACCCAAGCCTAACCCATTAATCTCGGGCCTAGCTAGTCAGGCTCGATAGTATCTGCTTGGAAAATTAAGTTGTTTTACTTATAATTATCGAGTCTCAGGTTAGGTTAGAATTGGGTAGTCTAGGTTTAAAGACCCATTTTTTTAAAAAATTCAGGTCAAAAGTCAAGTTAACTCAGGCTTGGCCCGTTGACCTCGAGCTTGAGCTAAACGCCCTCCGTTGGCTCCTTTCTTGCTTCAAGTTTATTTGTTAAAAAGGAATTTTTTTCTCTATATTTATTTATTAAGGTAAAAATAAAGCTTAATATTATAGTTTAACTAATTTAACAAAATTTATGATATTTAAAATTATGACAAAAAATTTCTTTATAATTTTCAATTTTGAAAACTTCTTTTCTTAAACTTTTGTTTATAAGATGGAAAATATGTAATATGAATAACACACGTGAATTAATTAAATATTGTTAATACGGCAATTCTAATTATCTCTTAAACTTTTTTTTATAATTACTCTCCTGATTTGATAAAGGATAAAAACACATATAAACTAATTACATATTATTAATATAATATAAAAAAAAGTCCTAACAAGTAAAGAAATGAGAGAGATTAAAGATTACAATTAAGTTAATATAATACAAGTTTTTATGAGGCAATTCTCACATATGGAGAAGCCAATTAACTAGCAAATGAAGTGAAAAACTCCATACTATGTCTTCACAAACCATTTCTAGCCCAATCTTCCCTTTTGCTTTCTCACCACAACTCTTTTCTTCACCACTTGATCTACTTCCATTGATGTCTCCTTTCAAGCAAACAACCCTCCAAGATGTCAGGAGAACAATAGTAACAGTATCGAAGAAGAAGAAGAAGAAGAAGAAGATCCCTTATGGAAGAAGAACAAGAAGAAGAAGAACACCACTTAGTGTTACTCCACTCTAAATTCAATATAACACAATCGGATCTCGAATGACATAACTTATAATTATTCATATACTCGACTTAATTCTATCACAGACATCAGAATTCTTGTTAAGAGGTAGTACCTGAGGGGTTACTAGTCACTTGAGTCATGTTTCCAAATACTTTAAACACCTTTGCTTCTGCAGAACTTGGAGACAGGTGCAGAATATCTGCAAAACCAGATAGAATTTAGCCAACCAAACTGCTCATATACCAAAACAGAAAAAGGGTTCTCAAACTGATATACAAAAGACCTGGAAACTGGTTCCGATTCAAACTTACCAATACACTTGGTGACATTAGCTGAGGCATGACAGATACTTGGGAGAGTAGCTGCTAGGGTTCCATTGATCTTCAGACCAAGAGAAGGATCATCGCGATCTCTGATTAAGACGCACAAGCACTTCTTGCTCTTGTCAAGAACTTGTTTGAGTCCATTACAACAGTCCATGGTTGGAGCTTTAGCTTGACCACTAACATAAGTAAGACATGTGGAGAGGCTAACCAGTTTGTCTGCACATTCTGCTCTATCCTGTTTCACATCTGAACTTGCCATACCAATTAGCATCATCAACACAAAGATGCTTGGAATTGCTAGATTCAGAGTCTGTGAGAGCATTTCTCAGTTGGGTCAGAGAAAAAGAAGAAGAAGAAGACTGGTGCCTATACATTTTCTTGTGACTTCTTATCAAGTTAAACAGAAACAAAGATGAGAAAAAGACATACAATGACAACTTCTTTTCTTACTTTTTTATTTATTTATTACAAATGACATGATTAATCTAGGGAGCTAACCCCATCCGTATCCTCTAGAAAGATTGAGAGGCACTCTATAGGTGTAGTATCAAAAAGTGGTAATCTCAAGCTCAAAATTTACAGTAAAATTGGTAAGCCAGTGGGCACATCAATTTTCGTCCCTGTAAATATGGTGAGGTAAGACTGACCAACTTTTTTTAAAAGGCTAAAGACATGTGAATTCCTTATAATTTAACTAATTTTAAAATTTACCATTTTAAAATTTCTTTTTTTTTTTAATTTTTAAAAATTCTTTCTTTTAATTTTTTAAAAATTATATATATATATATACTAATAATTTAAGATAACTGTGATTAATTATTAGTACGAGTCGAGTTTGATTAATTTAAATTAGATTTAAAAACCAAGTTGAATTTATTATTCAGCATAATTTAATTTATTTATTTGTATTGTTCGTATCATAATTATTTTTTAGAAATATAAGAGAATTTTAAAAAACTAACACTAAAAACAAAATTTTTTGATAATTTTTAAAAATAGTTTTTTAAAAATTAATCAATCACAAAGAAATTTCATCTTTTGATCAAAATTTAATAAATAGTTAGCTTTCACATTGTCAATCCCCATCATGATTGATATATCCCAAGGCAATAAGGTACAGTTGAGAGGTCAAAATTAAATTGGTTGTGAGGACCACATGAACCTAACTCCGTTGATATTTGTACATGACTTGGTTTAAGTAATATATTAAAAAATATTATTTATTTTAAATATCTTATTATTTAGTAATTTATCAAATATATATTTATTTACATTTTATAATACATAACATCACGAACTATATAAAACATTGTTAAGGACAAAATTTGACTATCTAATGGAATGAACTTTATTATCATATTTAGAATTTGATCAAATTAAACCGAATCTATTCACTTCTAACTAAGTTTAGACCCGAATTGTTGTGCTTAATTGTTAATTAGCACTTCGGACTAGGTTCATATTCGAATTGTCATATCTAATTGTCAATAAGGCACCTCCATGTCAACTATTGAACTCCTCCATTATTTGAAGCAAACAAGAGGCCTATGGGCCATCCCTCTCTACTTCAACACTAAAAGCCATTCTTAAATGAGTTATTGGGCATGCTTTCGACCATGGGATGGATAGGCTTTGAGTGGAAACCTGAGTTTTATATACCGCTCTGTATTGGCTGACCGGTATATATTGTACCGGATTAAAATTGGTACAAAATAAAGGGTTGGTTATATCGGATTTAAATGTCAATTAATATCGACTCATTTCGGATGGTACCAGTCGATATCAAACATTTTTAAAAATACGATTTTTTGTAAAATTTTTAAAAAATTTTAAATTTTCTCTCCCCCTCTTTTTTTTTCAAATCTTTTTTAATAAGTTGTTTTATTTACTTCAACTTTTATAATTTTTGTGATTTTTTAATTTTTTTAAAATAAAAATAAAATTGTTATCATTAATAATAATTATAAATGAAATAAAACTTAAAAATAAATTATTTTTATATAATATTTATTAATAAAAATATTTTATTTTTAAAATAAATAATTTAAAAATTATTATTTATAAACTAATATTTATTTTATATATTTTAAATTATTGAATCAAAATATATATTTTAAATTTAATTATATTTATTAATAATAATTAAATTAATTTTATAAATTAAATTAAAATTGTGATTATTATTGATTATTATAATTTTTTGAGACATAGTTAAAAATATACAGTACAATTGTACAATATAATAATAAATTATTTTATAATTTAAAAAAAATCAAAGACTTTTAAAAATTACCTTACCTCGTGTTAACCGTTACCTGTACAATACCATATCATAACTCAATCCAATATCAATACGGCATTTGTAACATTAGTGGAAAGTAATGACAAATTGGCCGAATGATTCATCTTTCAACTAAAAAATAATATCGTTTTAGTTTTAAGTTTTAAGTTTTAAAAATTAATAATATAAAATGACATTATTTTAAGCAATCTAATAGATAAGTCTCATCAAATTTCAAGGTCGGTCCAAAATTGTACGTTTGGGATGGACTAATATTACCTACTACCATTTATACTTAAAAAGTAGACCTTTACAAATTTATCTATTACACCTTATTTAAGTCCAAAAAATTATAAAGTTTAAGTTTTAATAATTAAATTTAAATCTAAATTTTAAACTAAAAAATTAGAGCAACTTGATAGAGCTATCTATATTATGAAATTAAACTTATGAAAGTTAATTATCTTACGTATTAACTTTGCTTAGATCGATCATTATGGATGGTAACGGATCAACCAACTTATGACTCGAGACTAACATAATTTTTTCAGACTTTAGTATGATAGGATTAGCCAAATTGGCCAGAATTAAATAAATGTTACTTTAGTTTGTTTATTAATTAAAATGATGTTATTTTAGTAAGTATAATTAAAATGATGTTATTTTTGTTTGAATTGATTTAGCCTTTTAGGTCTGTGAGTAACTTGAATTATGATTCTTTCAGACTTGATTCGTTAACTTTGAGTTCGATGAACCTAATTTTATCGTTCTCGTTCCAAAAGATTGAATCCCCAACCCCAAGGGTTCCCAGTCGTAGGCCCGACCACCACTGGAGGATTGAATCACGGTATAATCTTGGTCAGCCCTCTAACAGAGCGGTCCACTGCCTCCCGTTACCGGGAATCGAACCTAGTACCTTGTTCCAATTGACCCTGTTAGTTGGCCAACCAAGCTACCCGTCTAGTTAGGGATGTTGTTTGTAGCGTGATTCAATATAGCCAAATCTAACCGTTAATAAATTTGAAAATTTTAGGGAGTGTTTGTTTTTATTTTTATTTTTATTTTTAATTTTTGTTTTAAAATTTGGAAAAAAATTATTTGTTTGAATTTTTATTTTATGTTTTTAGTTTTTGATTTCTTCTGGTTTTCAAAAATTATAAAAACTATTAAAAGTA
Source organism: Erythroxylum shatona (assembly GCA_027568895.1). Lineage (NCBI taxonomy): Eukaryota > Viridiplantae > Streptophyta > Magnoliopsida > Malpighiales > Erythroxylaceae > Erythroxylum > Erythroxylum shatona. Next base: position 247,919 of record JAOSBK010000204.1, read on the forward strand.
TTTTTTGTTTATTTTTTTCATAATATGGTGTATTATCATTTAAATATATATTATTTAATTATTAATAAAAATATGAATAATTTAATTCAACATTATATATATATATTTAATAAATTAAAATTAATTATCAATAAAATTATGAATAATTTAATTTTTATAATTAAATTATATATAATTAAATTTAAAATATATAAATATTCAAATAAAATTTGATTTAATAATTAAAATATAATTCAAATAAATATTAATTTATAAATAAAATTTTAATTTATAAATTATTTATTTTATTAAAATAACATAATTTATTAATGATTTGTTAATAAATATTATATAAGAGATTAAATAAATTTATTTAATTAAAAATAATTTATATTTAATTTTTATCTAAAATATAATTATTATCAGTGATAAAAAACAACTACATTAACATTAACAACCGAACATATTTTTTATTTGAAAGAAAAACAGAAACAAAAAACCAAAAATGAAAACTGAAAACTACAAAAGAAAAATAGAAGTAGAACTAAATAACCCCTTAATAAAGATTATAAGAAATAAGATATACAAAATATTATTTTGAATAAAACAGAGTTATAATACAATTACCCTCTAATTATAAGTTATAAACATTAATTTATAACTTAGAACTGACAAAATTGGAATCCTCAGTAACTCATTACTTTGATGTTTAAATTTTATTTTTTGACCTTAAAATAAGGAGGATAGGTGTTTATAGATGAATAAAGCTAATTGCAACCACAAAGTTTAATTTGATATATTCACCACACAATCTAATATTTATTTTTGTATCGTAAATTATTTCTTTACCTAGATATTTTTTAAATAATATTTAGATTTTTCTAATTTGAATAATATATAGATATTGTGAGTAATATCTAGATTCTTGTAACAATTTTCTACTTGAAGATTTGATTAAGAATCAATCAATCTTCACATCACCTTTTTGTTATCATGTTTCTTACATTTTCATCATATCGAATAAAGATTGACACCAAATAAACTTGTCATTGTTATCTCTTTTTTTCATAAAATATGTTATATTGTCTTTGGTATGAACCTTTTGCATGTCTATAGTTCCTTCTTTTACTTTCTCACGGTTAAAATGAAACTAAACTTATATATGCTTGGTTTTTAAATGAAACGTTAGATTCCTTTTTAGATGCAAAACACTATAACTATCACAAAATACTAAAACGTTTTGTTGTTTGTACTTGAGTTCTTCCAACATTAATTTCATGTCTATTATATATTTCATTTTTGTTATTGATAGTTTATAGCTTTGAAACTCTTATTACAACCTTGCTAGTAAGTATGAACATATCCTGGAGTGGATTTTTCTTCTATTTAGATCACTTGTATAATCCTTTTGGCAATAAAATTTGATCGTCCATATTATAATGCAATACCAGAGATTCCTCTAATATATCTTAAGATACTCTTTGTAGCATTCTAATGTTTTTTTACCAGGATTTAGCATGTAGCGACTAACTGCTCATACTGCATATTCAATGCTTGATCTTTTACAAATCATAATGAATATTAAACTCCCAATTGTAGAGAAATATAGCTTAACTGATTCTTGAACATCTTCCTATTCCTTTTCCCTTTGTAATTTATCTTCTACAAAAGGTGATGTCCCTACTGATAATAACATTATGGGTAATGAAATCCTATAGGTGATAATAGTTCACTCTATTAGAACATCCCAAAAGTAAGCATTTCTTGAATTTTACATCTAACTTTATCATGATTTATCAAATACACAAGATATTACAAATACATGGAGGTTATAATAATCTACCGGCTTCTTGTCCATATCTTTATTTGTTTGGTCAACTTATTTGCTGTTGATGGAATTTGATTCACCATATAATAGGCGATATTAAAATTTTCTTCCTAAAAGGCCTTATGTAGGCCTATAACTCTTAACATTGCTCTTATTCTTTTTAACAGC
>JAOSBK010000204.1:296900-307284 GCA_027568895.1 Erythroxylum shatona
CGCCACCCTCGCGGGGCACGGACTCGGATATCACCAACGATATCGGGTTCGGGTCACTCGGGAGTGGGGTGTTACAGGAGAAGACATCTTTGAGTAAGTTTATGAGCAAGGAAATAAGGTGAGTTTCATGTTTATAATTGAATAATGAGCTATTAAAGTTTTTCCAAATCAAAAGAATAAAATGATTTCAATTATTTCTTAAGTGGGCATGTATTGCTTTTAAATGATTTAAAGAATTTGCTTACAAGTGGGTATATGCTTAATTGATTGGATTTGAATTGTTGTGAATGGGAAAAAATGCATTGTGATGTATGATCATGTTATGCCATTGAAATATGTCATGGCATTTTGTATAAAGAAAAAGAGGAAAAAGCATGAGAATATGAAAATTTATGGAAATGCATTGAGCATAAATTTGATTGTGTTTGGGAGAGAGTGGAACCATTTTATTCGTCACGTGCACGTTGACAAAAGCCTTCTCCCGGTTGCCCGTTTGTGGCATATGAGCTTCAAAAATGTACTCATTTTGTTTATGGTGCAAACTTCAGTTTCTCCATTCTGTTTTCATGGAACTCTCGAGCCATTTGTTGTGCATTGCATCTGTGAATTGTCAAGTTGATGCATACATGATTTGTAGTATTATGAATTGGTTGAGAACTATGTTTTCCTTGAATTCAATAAGAATTTTCTATGACAAATGAATAATTTCAATGGCTTTGCTTGCTATCGATTATAAACTGTTACCTACGAGCTTTCAAGCTTACCCCCTTTTCGTCCCATCTTCAGGTGAAAAGAATGAGATCGAGAAATCAAGAGTCAAGGCATCATTTTGATTATGCATATTTTGTATTTTGAACTGAGATTTTGTAAAAGCAAGACTTTAGACATACTTCGAAAATTATTGGGTTTTGCATCTTTTGTATTTTAGATTTTGATATTGATGATGTATTGTAGCATGAGATGCCATTAAAACTTTATAAACACTTATCTTATGATGTTAATGAAATACGAATTGTGTATGGATGATATGAGTTGAGTTGGATTTAGATATATTTGAAGAAGTTTTCTACTTGAGTTGATGAACTTTGAACATGAATTGTTGTTATACATATATACATAAGTGAGATGTTATGGAAAAGAAAGATAGGAATTATGAATGATGAGCTGTAGTTGAATATGAAGAGTCAAATGAATTGAGGTTGAGAGTTTGATGAATTCCAATTGATAGTTGAAATCGTTTTGAATGATATTGCAATAGAGGAAGTGAAGTTGGGAAAATTCTCAAGTTTTTAATGGGGGGAGTGTATTCTGACTTCAGGAGAAAATTTGTATTAATATATGATGAATTAGACAGAGTTGTCTTCATGAAAGTTGTAGCTTATCCTCTTAGCTTTCAAACTATAGAAAGTATGAAATTTTTGGATATCAAAGTTGAGAGATATGATTGTTTGAGTAGGTGATGTTGCATAGGATGTGTATCCCGAATAATTAGAGTATATTGAGTGATATCGCACTAGGATTGTTTGATTTGGAAAGATTATGAGTAAAAGGAATGTTAGGATGGGTTTAGGATCTATTAGAGGGGTATTGGAGAATGAAAATTTTTGTTAAACCTGAAGGTTACACGGTCAGGTCGTGTAAAATCACACTAGTCATGTATTCCTGATGCTGAAAAACTGTCAGACCCAAAAGTTACACAGTCTGCCCATGTGGGTTTACACAGCCCATGTTTTGACCCTCCTAATGACAAAATATTACTTTGAGTTCTTCACCAAAGTTGTATATCTATAAGTTCTCTTTCAAACCGTCTAATAATGAACTAAATCCAACATCCCTAGTGAAAGTTATGCCCATTGTCCCAAGATAGGTTCAACATGATTGAGGACATAAGCATGGTTGATTCTTTTGCCCATAACTTCATGACCCGACCTCCAAATTAAGCGATTCTTAAAGAAATATATTCCTAAGACATTTAGATGTCTTTACAAATATTAGTAGCCTTTTGTGTTGAGTTCAGAAAGATTGATCGAAAGAAAGTGAGGGATCGGTTGGAAAGGCAAGACTTGGTTGTGAACACACTTTGGATTATTTAGCGCATCTTGATCTATAGAGCTCTGATTGAGATGGTTCTTGCTTCAAAATAAACTAGAGACATAGAGATACAATTATCTTGAAGGATTCAGTTTGTAATTTGAGTTTGGAGTTTCCCAAAATCTGTTCTAAAATAGGAAAAAAAATGAGTTTGATTTTTGTGAATCCGTTGTGTGGGCTTGCCCTTGTGGGTTGAGATGTTATGAGAATGAGAGGGAACCGATGATGGCTAAAAAGATTCCATGGAAATAACCCTACAGGTTAATAAGCTCATGTTTATAAATGATTTTCGGATGTTGGGTTCCAAAAATGGGATCCAACATAGGTATCCTCACGTAAGATCCTAAGGTTGGTCTATACTTTAGTCTCAAGTATGTTGCTTAATTAATTTTCCGACAAATTAAATCCCATTGGTTATGACATTCAATCATCTAAGGCCTTAATCTAGTTGATCATGCTAAATTAGGACTAAATATGCATTCAATCAAGCAAAAATCAATATTACAAAAATTATCCTAATCCAATATCAATCTTAACCTTAGCTGAAAAGAAAACTTACTCACACATATTCATCACTATAACATAAATCATGGTCATAATATATGGTTGCATTGATTAAATCTACACAATTAAAATAAATAATGACTAAAAACAAAGTAAATCCCAGCAAAACTATGGCTGCTAGAATTAAAAAATGTTTTAACCAACGTTGTCTTCTTTCCACGCCTGCGTGAATGGAATGGAGTGTGTGTTGTTGGAGTGGGGGCTGCTACGTTGCTCTCCTCTTTGCCACCAACTGCTTGTGTTTTTTTTATAATCTCCACCAGCTGCTTCAATGTGGTAGTGGAGAGTATGTTTTTATTCCATGCACTACCACGCACGTTAAAACCACCACGCAACTAGACCACCACTTTAGCGTTTTTCTCTCCAACATAGCTGCTTCAACGTTTCTTTCCTCCAGCTCTTCCATATTGCTTTTCTCCAACTGCTTCCACATCTCCACTACTACTTGTGTTTTATCTCCTATGCCACAAGCTGCTTCACATTCTCTCCACCAGCTGGCAATGTTTTATCTCCACCAACTGCAATGTTATTTATCTCCTCCAGCTCAAAGTGTCTTCATCTCCACCAGCTTAACATTTTTGCTTCCACGTCCTCTTTCTCCACTAGCTATTTTTTTCATCTAATGTCCGCTAGCTACAACTTGTGTGTGGAGAATATTGAGTGGTGTGTAACGTGAGTGATGGAGTAGTGTTAATGCTCTCTTTCTTCCCCCTCTTTTCATGCCTCCAGCTATGTTATTTTTGTTTTCTCTTGTTGTGCCGTAGCTACTTTTTCCCTTGATTGTGCTGCAGCTGCCTTTTTTTTTTCTATTTCATTGATGTGACGAATAAGATTTGTGGTCCACCCATTCAAATTCATCACAACACCGCAACTCTTCTCTTGCTTTTGCCTTCTTTTATCACGCTACTCTCCTCTCCTTCCTATTCGTTGATGTGACTAATAACATTGACGGTCCACCTTCTTGCCATTTTTTTCACGCACATTCCTTCTCCAATCTCCACCGCCCGCTCTTCATTTCTTGATTCCACTAGCCTCTCTTTTGCTCTCCTTGTTAATGTGACAAATAAAGCTCTTGGTCCACCTTATTCACGCAACTTATGCTCTTCGTCCCTCTCTTTTCTGCCGCAGCTATCTTCTTTTGTTTTTAAGTCTTGAATGTCCGACTCCCTCATTCATGCCTAACCCTCCATTTTTCAAGCCAAACTTAATTCTTGTTTTCTAAAACATTAACATTTTGAGGTAGGTAAAATGTTAATGTTTTTACCCTTGCTTTTTTTAAAAGCTTTTTCTTGATTTATGGTACTAGACGTTCCAAATCCAATATGTACCTAAAATTAAAACAAACAACTCTTAATTAGTGCAATTTAAACAATAAATGGACAATAATCTAATAAATAATGTATCTAAAATAAATATAAAATGTACATTAACAATCTCCTTTAAGATTGATCAAGAACAATGCTTTAACTACCATTAGAAGTGTAAAAATTGAATTTGTTTAATCTTTTCTTTGCTGATGATATTCCTTTATTTAATGGTGCAGATCCTAATTCAATATAATTACTAATGGAATTATTAAATCTCTTCAACTCTTTAACTAGTTTATCAGTGATCAAAATTGAAAAGTTCATTATACGTATTAGATGATTCCTTAAACTAGGTTAATCATCTTTCATCTGTCTCAGGCCTTTCACACTAAAGTTTAGCTTTCAAGTTCTTAGGTTTTCCCATATATGATAAAATATTATCCTTTAGAGAATGTCAGTCTCTTTTTTATGCGGTTAAGAGGATAATTAACCATTAGAATAACATATTCCTTTCATATATTAAAAGGCTTCGCCTTATCTCCTTAATTTTAAACAATCTATATATCCACTGATGCTCTTTTCCTACCATAAAAACTGATAAAGGATATTAGAAAATGTTAAAGAGCATCCTATAGACTAGAGTAGCTGACAATCACCTAGGAGAAAAATTAAGATGCGATGAGAGTTGTGTACCCAAAGTGAAGGAGATTTGTAGATTGCTTTTAGAGAATCACCACTAAAATGCTTTTAACTAACAAGACATGGAAGCTTTTCACTAATTTTCAGTCCATTTGGGTTAAATGAGTTCATACTTAATATCATTAAGGTCAAAGCTTCTAGTAAATCAAGTTCAAACCCTCTAATTCATGGTCATTTAACCAAATCCTCATAATAAGGAATATCATGAACCAAGTAATCACGTTCATAATTTGAAATGAGGAAAGTGTAGTTGTTATCTATCTACCATGTACAAAACTAAAAGGCTATGCTACTGGAATTTTAGGGAGATGAAGTTTAGAGTGATAATGTATACAGAAATAGGGGTGAACAGAGTATGTGGTTTTTCAAGGGCTCAACAACTAGTTGAGGCTTCTATCGATTTTATTGATATTGAAAAACAATGTGTATTACAACTTCTGTAAATTCATGATATTTGTAACAGCTACTAATTGCCATCTAACAACTAACTCAACTGACTCTTCTTGATTTCTTTAAGATAGTTCTTTACGTCATTTCATGGCTTGCATGTACGTTCTTTACTTCTGAATTTCTGAAACACCTTCTATATACTCCTTCTTGGATCAGAAATTCAGCTTCTGGACTCCCACTAAACTCCTCAATTGTTCAAATAGAGAGACATGAAAACCTTTTGTAAACAGATCAGCCACCTGTTCTTTTGTCTTTATATACTTCAGCTTTACTTCTACATCTTTCTACACATCTCTCAGATAATAGTATCTAAGCTTAAAATGCTTAGTCCTTCTATGAAACACCGGATTCACTGAGATGGCAATAGCTGCTTGATTATCAACATATATCACCATGGGACTTTGCATAGGTATCTACAAATCTGACAGAAGCTTTCTAACCTAGATCGCCTGCTTTGTTACAGAAGTGGCTGCAACAAGCTCAGCTTCAGCTGTAGATAATGCCACAACTTCCTACTTCTTGGTACTCCAAGACAAACAAGCTGATCCGAGAGTGAAGCAAAAACCTGAAGTGCTCTTCATATCTTTTGAAGAACCTCCCCAATCACTATCCACATAACCTTTTAAATCACAATTTCCAGTCTTCTTGTAACTCATTCTATAATCCAAGGTACCTTTGAGATACCTCAAGATTCTTTTAGCAACGACTAGATGCAGCTTCTTTGGATTGCTCATGTATTTGGAGAGTACACTCACAACGAATTGTACATCTGGTCTGGTGGCTGTGATGTACATGAGACACCCAATAATACTTCGATATAGCCTGTTATCAATCTCTTCATGTTCCTCACTCTGCATCAGACTCTGTTTTGGACATATTGGAGTTGAGACAACCTTACATTAATCCATCTAAAACTTCTTAAATACATCACAAATATACTTCTTCTAATTTACAAAAATATGTCCTTTTCTTTGATTCAACTCCATTCCCAGAAAGTACTTCATCAATCCAAGATCTGTCATTTCGAATGTGCTCTTAAACTGAAATTTCAGGCTACTAATTTGAACACTTGAGCTTCTAGTTAAGAGTAAATCATCTACGTAAACTGAAACAATAACCACATGGCCACCTTCAACTCTCACATAGAGTGTAGGTTCACTGCTGCTCCTTTTAAAATTAATTTGCAAGAGAAATTTGTCTATCTTCGAATACCAGCATCTTGGAGCTTGATTCAGCCCTTATAGTGCTTTATTCAACTTATATACTTTTCCTTTTTCTCCCTTAATGATGAAGCCTTCTGGTTGATCAACAAAAATTTCCTCATGCAATTCTCCATTCAAGAAGGCTGATTTAACGTCCATTTGATGCACCTCCCATTCCTTCTCTGCGGCTATTGGAAAAATCAACCTTATTGTCTCTAACCTCGCAACAGGTGCAAAGGTCTCACTGAAATCCACCCCTTCAACCTGTGCATACCCTTTCACAACTAGACGTGCTTTATACTTGCTTATAGATCCGTCTGGATTCATCTTGAGCTTAAACACCCATCTAAGACCAATTACCTTTCTGTTAGTTAGTTTGTCAATAAGTGTCCAAGTCTTGTTTTTTGTGGATCATGTCCACCTCCTCCTGCATTGCACATTTCCATTTGGCATTCTTCAAGGCCTTTTGCACATGAGTCGGTTCACATATAGCTGCACTACTTCTTTTATAGATGTCTACCAAGCTCCTTGTTCATCTCACAGAAACGTGATCAGTGTCATCTCCTTGGTCCTCATCTTCTTCCTCATCATCTGAAACTTCATCATCTGTCATAGAAGGATTAGTGAAATTCATACCTGTATAGTATTTGGCAGCTTGCTCACTATCTTCTGTAGTTGTTTTTTGATCTGATTTGTGCCAATTCCATTGCTTATCTTCAAGGAAATGAACATCCCTACGTACCTTAACTTTGTTCAGGTCAGGAAAGTAGAGTCTATACCCTTTGGTGACTTCTGAATATCCAACAAAGATGGCAGACTCACTCTTGCTGTCCAATTTTCCCCTTCTGATTTGTGGAACATGAGAGTAGCAAAGACATCCGAAGATCTTGAGATTTCTAAGCTTAGACTTCATCCCACACCACATTTCATAAGGTGTCTTCCCATTAAGAGCCCTGGAGTGGAGTCTATTTAGCAGAAAGCAAGCAGTGTGTGCAGCTTCTGCCCAGAACCTCTTGGGAAGTTTCTTCTCTTCTAACATACATCTCACCATTTCCACGATAGTCCTATTCCTTCTTTCCACCACCCCATTTTGTTGAGGGGTATAGGATGTTGTTAGCTGATGTTTAATCCCTACCTTCCTGCACAATATCTCAAATTTATCTGAAGAGAATTCACCTCCATTGTCAGCTCTTATTGACTTGATTTTTCTGCAGCACTGATTTTCCACAAAGCTCTTAAAGTCTCTGAAAATGTCAGCTACCTCACCTTTGTTTTTAAGACAATAAAGCCAAGAAAATCTAGAGTAGTCATCAATCATTAGCAAGAAATACCTGCTGCCACTCAATGATTCTTCAGGCATTGGTCCGCACACATCCATGTGTATCAATTGCAGTGGTTCAGTAGCTCTCCATAAAGATCTAGGAAAGGGCAGTCGAGATTTCTTCCCTTTAAAACATGTTGTACATTGAGATCCATCTCCAAGTTCAGAAAGAAGGTCCTCAGCCATCTTCTTTCTCGACATTTCCTCAAGCCCCTTCATATGGAAATGTCCCAATCTTTTATGCCAAAGATTTGTTATTGAAACATCACTGATCATGGCAATTTGTTGAACATCTTTCATTTTCAGAGAGAAGCATTTATTTTTTACTTTCACTCTGAGTATCTCCTTTCCAGTTGGATTTATGATTTTGCATTCATCATTTTCGAAGAACACTCTAAAACCTTTCTCAATGAGTTGTACAATACTAAGAAGGTTATGGTGTATCTTAGGCACAAACAAAACATCAGAAATTGTGCTAAGTCCTTCTCCAGTACAAACCTCAACTACTCCTTTCCCTTCTACTGAAATGCACTGTCCATCACCAAGCTTGACATTTGCATTGAAAGATCTATCCAGCTGCTTAAACATGCTTAGATTTGAAGACATGTGACTTGTACAACCACTGTTTATAATCCATTCGGTTGAGGGTGACTCCACCAAATCACAGGTAACGATAAAAAGTTGCTCCTCTTCTTCAACAACTTGCGTCTCAGTCGAAGAATGACTAGTCTAATGTTTACAGATTGCCTCCATATGGCCCTTCTGATTGCATTTTCTACATATTACATCGAGTCTTTTCCAACATTTGTAAGCCAAATGATTTGACTTACCACAATGAGGGAATGGGTTATACTTCACATTTTTATCACCAGATTGCATCTTGGATTGGACCTTCTGATGATTCTGGTTCTTTTGTGTCTTGGAACCTCCCTTCAACCACTTCTTCTTGGACTTCTCTTGATCAGTATTTTTTGTGGATGTTTTATAAGCACCTTCCGAAATATTGCCCTTCCTCATTAAGTGTCTTTGCTCCTGCGCCTGCAACGCACTTACAACTTCAGCTAGCTTTATTTGATAGACTCACCTTCTATCAATTGGAGTCTATCACATTCTCTTATGAAGTTAAGCACTTTCATATGCTTGACTCTTTCATCTCCCTGGTACTCTTCTTTCAAGAAGTCCCAGATTTTCTTTGTTGAATCCATCTTCATGATTCTTGTAAAAATGGAGGGAGCCAACGTCTGATACAAACAAGATCGGGCACGAGCTTTCTTGGTGATCCTCTCCCTCAACCACCTTAGCTGAGGTATGGTCGCATCCTCTGCCGGCACGTCAACTGCATAATCATCTTCAACAGCTTCCCACAGATCTTGTCCTTGCATATACACTTCCATTTTGATTGCCCAGACTGTGTATCCTTCACCATTAAACACTGGAGGCTACAGACCTTGAGATAAGTTCTCAGCCATTTCCGATGAACTTCTCTAAATCACAGCACTCCAATGACAATCACCAACTTCGGATCTTCAAGAAAGCTCCTCACTCAATCACACACTCACAGGTCCCTCAAGAAATAAAACCTTTGATACCAATTATAGTCATTATCTATCTACCACGTACAAAACTAAAAGGCTATACTACTGAAATTTTAGAGAGATGAAGTTTAGAGTGAGAAAGTATACAGAAACAGGGGTGAACAGAGTATGTGGTTTTTCAAGGGCTCAACAATTAGTTGAGGTTTCTATCGATTTTATTGATATTGAAAAACAATGTGTATTACAACTTCTGTAAATTCATGATATTTATAACAGCTACTAACTGCCATCTAACAACTAACTCAATTGACTCTTCTTGATTTCTTTAAGACAGTTCTTTACGTCATTGCATGGCTTGCATGTACGTTCTTTACTTCTGAATATTTCTGAAACACCTTCTAAAGAAAGAACGTGGTTTTGGTATGACTTCTATAATGATTTAAACCCATTACACAATCTTTTAGGATTAGAGAATATCAAGCTACTCATACCCCTGAATCTCAAAGTCGAAAAATTCATAAATGAAGGAGAATAGAGTTATAAGTTTAAGGTAATAGCTTCTGTATAGGCATTGCTCTCAATTATAAGCCTAACTTGATCGAGGAAGATCAACTTGAATGGATGTGTTATAACTGTAGGAGGTTCACCAACAAGTCTTGTTTACAATTATTCAAAACCAATAGATCGTAAGTCACTTGGTAGAAGCTAGTTTGGCATCCCAGTAAGTCATATAAGGCTTCTTTCGTTCTCTGGTTAGCTTTTAGGCAAAGCTTGGTAACTATGGACAAATTAAAAGGAATTTGCTCTAACTTACTTTGAATTTTTTAATGAAATGGACACACCTTTAATAAATTTTCTATTGGTGATGCTGTCGCTTGCAACCAAATATAAAAGAAATCACATCCGTTAAAACAAATTAATGTAGTAGCAGTAAGCGGATATCGTTCCCACGAGAAATTTTTAACGGTAAAGGTTAGCGAGTTCAAACGGGACAAATAACAAAAGTAAAGAGGGAGTTTTGGTCACGACAATTATATAAAATCAAAGGGAAAATCACAAATCAAAAGCAATACTTAATCTGAAAAAAATAATGAGTAAAGTACCTTGATTTTGGGTCACCGATGTTATCATGCTATTATGGATCCTCGACATAAAATTGCAATCATTAATAAACACTCATTGGGGGAAGTTTCTCTTAAGTGTACTGCTTAGAAA
>JAOSBK010000204.1:334398-357514 GCA_027568895.1 Erythroxylum shatona
GTTTATAGTTTAAAGTCAGTTATTTGATATGGAAATTTATAGAGTTAATATTTTAATTTAGATTCGATTCATTCTGACCTAAATTCAATTAATAAAATATTAATTAATAAAGTTTAAGTTAAATTTTAAAAAAATTAATCTCAAATTTAAGAAATATGATACAGATCAATATAAAATCAGTCTGGAATTAGAAAAAAGTTCGAAATCCAATTAGCTAAACTTCAGCTTTTTTTGGGCTTATTTAAAAATTTTGGCGGAATTTAAATTATCTAAATCAGACCGATCTAAACTTAAAAAACATTTTAAAAGTATTGAAAAAAGCTAACATTGAATCGACTCAAGCCTAATTTTTTAAGTTTATTTAAAATTTTCATGCATAACATGTCATTAGGTCTCCATTAAATCACAGAATGACTGATTATATACCTATTGACATACATTATACTTTATCATTAGTGAAGACTACGCAAGAAATTAAAAATTAATTATCTTTTGATGCAAGACTACCCAAGAAATTAAAAATTAATTATCTTTTGATGCAGTTTAATTAAGGGTAAAATAAATCTTTAGTAATAACTTAATCACTCAAAAAAATTTCAAAAAAGTAGAATTTAACTTGGTGGTGGAGTTCATTTTCCATCAGTATGTATGCCATTCATAATTATTAATTAAACACCATAATTATCAATTAAAAAAAGAGCTTTCAAACACCTATCCCTCCCTCTTTCTCGCCAACTTCACATGATCATGATTCAAACACATTGTTTTGAACGTGCATATGATTAACAATTCATTAATGACACATAAAGTCACTTTTCTTGCTGAAAAGAAAAGATTAGCAATCCTTTTAGTTAATTAATTAACTAACCCTGGTTTTTAATAGTGTTTAACATGTTAATGCGTGCAGGGAACCATTTTCTGCATCACCCACTACTTCTTATCCTCTTGCTTCTATGAGGACTCGGAAAATACAATATTTTAGATTTTTCAATAAAAGAAATGATAAAAAAAACATATATTTTTAGTTTAAATATAAATTTAATGAGACTTTCTTTCAACTGTTCTAACCTAATTCTTTAAATACTGATGTCAAGTAGTTCGTACATCACATGTATATCATGTGTTTGCGTGCACTTAACAGATATTGTAAAGCAGAGGAAAGGATTGTCAAAACCCTTTGGCATTTGGAATCTTCCCTTTTTTAATCTTGTAAATATATATAATATTCTAATATAATTAAAACTGTTTTATATACATATAACATAATTAAATATAAAGATAATATAATCCGATGAAGTTAATAAATAAAATTTGAGCTGATTGAATGTTGAATCAGAATCATACGTAAATTATCTAAAAATAATTAGTTTGTTTAGATAAAAAATGAATATATTGTAGTTATTTATTATTAAAAGGTTTGATGTTATATCTAATTTTTCATGTCAAACCATGAATGCTTCACTCCATGTGCAAAGAAGATGTGGTACTCCCTTTTTAAGTAAGAATTACGTAGAGGGCAACGTTTATCCAATTTACAAAGACTTTACCTGAACTATAGAGAATCGCAAAACTAGGGTTCATGTGTTCGAATTACTCTATCCAGTACTCGTGTGAGAGACTTGTTCAACCTTGCTTCTATCTGCTTTTAGGGCAGTGTTTAAAGCCTAAAGGGTACATTCATTTAGCTAAGTTGTTCTTATTTTACTTGAGAGAGTTCGTAAGCATTAAAGCAAGAATTTAATTAATTAATTGTGTGTGATTTTGGATAAAAATTACGACTTATTCCAATCCTGAAACTAAATCAATACCAATGTTTAATTTATAGAGTATTCTACACATATAACATAATTAAATATAAAGATCATAGAAATAATCTTAGGTAGTCATCGAACTGATTTGGCCTGTTTAATAATAAAAACTTTGAACATGTTAACTTTTCGATTCAGTCTTTAACTTTACGATTTGATTTAGTTTAATAATCTTTATTGTTAAAAACTAATTAGTTTATTAATTAATCAACCAGTTTTCGTAAATTAATCAATTTTTGTAAATCAAAATAAACTGATTAATTTTTATTTACAACCTCTTTTTTCAATTAAACTTTAATTTTTTCGATGGGTTGTAAGGATAGTCTTCTTCAATTATTTTTCAAATCCTTTAACTTTATTCAATCTTTAACCAATTTTATGACGATCTAATACAGTTAAACCATAAACTTCTTGTCTTATTGGTTTTTAATGACATACCTTATTTGAGAGAAAATAAATAAAAGGTTAGTTGATATTTTACCTTGAGTTCAATCTAATCAAAATTAATGAAAAAAATTTAATTGATTAAATTTAAGATTGAGATCATACTTAAATTTAAAATTCTCAACTATCATGAAATATTCAACATTAATGTAGATCCAAATCTAAGTGAGTTGCCATAATCTAATAATATATTATCAAGTGACCTTGATTTTGCCCTTCATATATTATACATTGATAATTTTTTTATTATTAATCTATATCTTATTTTTTAATGTTAAAAAGGTATTATTATTAATTTGAGGATTCTATAGTTACTAAACACAAGAAACTACACTTATATATATATATATATAGATATATATATATGTTTCTCATAGAGCAAACTTAGGGTCGGGTTGTCCTTGTAGCAACATTCCTAAGATTGATTTCATAGGTTAAAAATATGAAAAAAAGAATAAAATTATATTTTAAATTCAAAATATTACTCTATTCTATTATATTAATCAAAAGTATAAAAATATTATTCAAATTTCAAAATTTTTATTCTATTGTAAATTTAACCTATTATTAGTTCTTATCTTTAATCTCACTAATATGGATTCATCCATATAAAATAATATGTGAATTTTTAATAAAGAAATTAAAATAAAGAAATTAAAATTTTATTTAGAACAAATTAAAATGTTAATATTTAATTGATATTTTATTTTTAATTAATACTACTTTAAGTAAAATTTTGAATTTAAAATAAACTAATTTATAAAAAGAGAGAATTATAGGTAGGACTTCCAACATGTTATATCAACAATGATAAATACGTGCAAGTTACTCTAATGAATGAGCACTCTGGGGCATGCCCTACCTGGTGTTATGCCTTATCCTAATCATGTGGCTCAGAACACTCAACGCATGAATATTCCTTAAAAGTTATAAGAATAATGTAACATTTGGCTTGACTTTTCCGTAACCGATGTCGTTTCCAAGATTTACATTGCTTGAATATTCACCACCTTTGGAATCCAAGGCAAGGTGGTGGCGGAAGACAGCCGGCCGGCCACCTTCCGGCGGGGAAATATTTAGATTATAATAATTGCCATACAACGAGTAATTACGATAATAATCCGATCCGTAACCATAATTACGTTGGTTAAATTCTGACATAAGCTTTACACCATTTGATATATTTACACCTGCCAACAACTATAGCATATAACCTATTTGTTCCGGTGAGAGCTTGTGAGGTGGAACTCTCTTAGATCACCAAATTGTTGACTTGAGGTGAAAATTTTATATTTGAGTTTAGGTAAAGATGTACTTTTGAGTTACATGAAGCGTAAGTATACATATTAATTAATTACATATGGTCATTATAAGCTTGAAAGTTTTCAAAATTGCGGTCCAAATTAAAGAATTGACCCTTCAATAAATAAAAATTACAAGATAAATAAAAATATAATCTCTCTTTCACAAATTTTTCCTCTATACATCAAAGCTAAAATCCAAAACCAATTACACATCAAATTGTAGTTTTTCTTTTCCCCTCTACTAATCTTTGATCAATCAAACATTATTGAAGGCTCAATTAAACAAATAGAGGAATGCCCACCAGCCCAATAAATATATATATACTCACATACTTGAAATTTTACCTACTAAACAAAAGAAAATTGAAAAAATATATAAAGTTTTCACCTTTCAATATCAATAGGAACAAAGCTTCTACCCATGTGAATGAACCGTTTGGCATCACCAACTTGGTCACTATTAGGAGATTCCACATCGTCTGAGTCTTCCTCCAACATTGCTTTGCTTGACAATGTCGAGTACTCCACCTTTTCACCGTAGAACTTGACCAAACCCAAGTAAAAAGACATGACAAAAATGGTGACAGCGATCAAGTACCAGCTGAATTGAATGTTCACTAGCGATTTAGCTCTTGAGAGAGCCTCGTGACCTTCACACCTAACCACATCATGATCTTCCTCAAAGTTTATGAAACAACCTTTGGGTATCAAAGATGGTGTCCAAAGCATGAAGCCCATGACAACAAGCCAGAGACCTTGGTAAAGAATACTTGCGGACCTAATAAAGCTGATTATGAAACTCCTAGGGTAGTTGATTCCTAAGATAGTGGTGAGTAGAGAAACAACTATGGCGATTTGAAGAAGCAAGTGGTACTGCCCTTCAACACCCATGTGATCAGCCGAGTGAAGGTGGAAGAGGAATAGTTGTTGACCAAAAGCTAACGATGCGAGAGACTGTGTTAGAGCATATCGAGCTTTTGGGTTAACGATGTCGAGAATAATAGCAAAAGCAGCATAGACAAAGAAGGTTAAGGATATGGAGGAGTGTTCAAAGTTGTGGAGGTGGTTGGATGGGATGGTCCCATCGGGGTCAAAAGGTTGGTGTCTTTCAGGGCCAATGAACAGTTCCATAGACACGGATATGGAGCTTCCAAGCATGATGAAGTAGAGCTCTAAGTACTTAATCTTTGAAGTAGAGAACCATGGAGATGAGACATAGGAGCTTGGTTGTTGGACATGGAGTTTGATGTGGTTGAACAAGTGCCAAAAACCCAGAAGCATGAAGGCAAAGCCCGGAGCTACATGACCCACCAAAGTACCCATGTTCTTGGAACTTCTGTTTTTGTCCTTGGATCAGTATCTAGAGCTGTGTTTCTGTTCAGACGTATACCTTGGAGAGCACGGATAGAGAGAGACCAAGGAACTAGAAAGAGATATCTGTACAAGGATGATTTGAAGACGGATTGAAGGGTTTATAAGAAGAGTTTGACGGCTCAAGTCCTAGGTGTCTAGAGGCTTCCATGGAAGCCACTACTTTGAACGTTTGTTACATTTGGTGGCTTCGAGGAGTGGCCAGAAATTGAAGGTTATACTATTCCTATTTTGACAAACTTGAGCCAACGACGTCATATTTCTAACTTTTAAATTAAGAATTGTCAATTATACTTATAAACCATACCATCTTCATTAAATTGAACTATTTAACTCATTTATTATTTTATTTATTTATCTTTTACATAGGTTATTTAAAAATAACCTCTTTATTAATTAAGAGTAACGTTACTTATTATTTAACTTTTCCAAACTCAAAACTACGTGGGTAGGTGTTTTTTAATTGGAATATAGCTATATTTAATTGTTATGGCATCTATCCAAAGCCGGCTATACATAATAAGATAAACCATGTGTTCCACGCTATTCATTTAATGAAGAGTTAGGTTCTTCTTAATGCTAATTCTAAAAAGTGGTGCTATTTGAGCTTAACTTTTTTATAGGTTCCATGTACTTTTATAATAGTTCAGCTTTCAATGCAACAAGAAGTATATGGTTGCTAGATTGGTTAAATGTTATTAATAAAAATAGTAATTTATTATTCTTAATAACAAAGCCTAAAGATTTTTTTGTTTATTTGATTTTAATCGTAAAAATTTTGAACTATCTAAATTATTAAGTCAGTTTTTAAATTTTTAGATTGATTTATTTTAATAATTTTTGTTATTAAAAATCGATCAATTTATTAATTTATTAATTAATTTTTATTAATTTATAAATTTTATAAACTAAAATAATTAATTAATTTTCTTTAATAATCTTGTCTTAATTAAACTTCAGCGTTTTCAATCTTATTTCAAAATTTTAATGTTATTCAATCTTTTTTTTTAATTTTATGACGATCTAATGCGGGTGAATTTTTTAAAATTTAAATTTCTTGTCTTACTGATTTAACTTCAGATCTGACGTTTAAAACATTATTTTCCAATATAAAATTATTTTTTGTTTTCATAATTTGAAAATATTAAGCAAATCAATAATTGATACTTTTGAATTTTCAAAAGAAATTCCCACCAAAATTGTGCCTGTTCATAGAATTTTAACACCAGATTGTAGTATGGATAACATCAGATGTAACATTCTAAAGCTGACTTTATCAAATTTTATTGTTTTATATTGAATTTTTAATCCTATCGTTGTCTTGTCGTGCAATTTAAAACTTATATTAAAAGTATATATGTATACATTTTTTCTAAAATTCTGACTTCTGAATGCCCCTTTCTTGGTGGGCAAGAATCGAAAAGAAGTCAGCTAGTCGATTCCTTGAATACATTAGAGATGACAGATAAGTGCTGTGGTCCATTTGCATGTTTTTAGTGGTGTTGCTTTCAATAGTTCCAAAACCAAATTGTATTTTCTCACAAGTTTCTCGTGAGAACACCTTCTCTCCAACACATTGCTATTTTTACTTTATCAAAATCACAATACACGCTACATAAAAAGGTACAAAAATACACAATTTTACTTACGTAATTTTATCCTTAATTAATAGATTTTATAAATTTAACGTGCCTTGTATTAACTTAATGATTAAGACACAAGTGATGTAATTGACATATTTAATATTTATAAATTTTGAGTTAGTACCAAATATTTTCTTGTAAGGGCTCATTTTTATTTTCTGAGTTAGTGCATTTCTTATGTGTCTTTATATGACACGCTATGTTTGAGTAATCAAAAGGGCAAATCATTAAATTATAGTTTGCTAATCAAACGAACAATATGTGATTAAGACTTTTTAAAGTCATCGATGACGTGTAGATAACTTTGATAGAAAATGTTACGATATAAATATACTCTTCATTAATTATCACGTCTTGTTCTAATGTCATTATATTTAGTTAGTCTTCTACGCTTTTCCCTTATCTTTTTGAACGGATAGGCTTTGAATCTATGCTTCATTTTCTAAACTCCAAAAGAATATGATTTTTTATTTTTGATTAAATTAGCACTAAACAGTATGATTTTTTATTAAACTATTTTATCCCTTTCTATTACGTCACTTCTTGAGTGTAACATATTGTATACGTGCCAAGATTAGGTCTAGTGAGTCCATACAAGATAAATGTCTCCTTTAATACAGAATAAATTTAGTTAAATTATAAAAAAAGAAAGCATAAATCTTAAAAAATTGAAAGAAATTATATTAATCATAACAAAAAATATTACACCATTACAATGAGACATTGTCAGACTGCAATCAATACATACTAAGGTCTCTATATAGAGTTAAGATGACTAAAAAAAAACAATGAATTACAACTTTTAGTTGTTTTTCAAAGCATTGCTAAGTGCCCTGTGCTTGTTGTGGGCTATGAATGCAGCTCGAATCCAATTGGCGATGTGTTCAGCGATCTGATATTTTCTTTCTTCGATTTTCTTGTATAGTCTCTTGGATTAATGAGTGTTTCATTTGGTTCGCTTAGTTTGGTTCTGACAATAATCATGTCAAGTGTCTCCCTTTATTCAAATCTAAATCTGGGTAGTTGTAGCATAGTTATTATCTCGCTCTAGATTGCCTGGATGTAGCTACATTAAAAAATTAAATAATTTCGACTCTCTGTTGTAAGTTTACATAAAACACGAATGGGATCATAATTCTCAAACCACTTATCTTTAGTTCGGAGTTGATTTTCGATTAAAGTATAAATCAATTGTTTTAGCTTTATAGACCCATTTTGAATTTTTTGGGATCATAATTTTTCTGTTTGTTTTGCATTATAATTCTTGTAGTTAAAAAAATGCTTAATTTGTTAATTTATTGATTAATTTTTATAAATTAATAAGTTTTTATAAACAAAATAAATTAATATTTTTATTTAACAATTATTTTCTCTTTCAATTAAACTTCAAATTTGTGATATATAAGACAATCTCTTTTAAATATATTTTAAATTCTTTAAATCTTTAATCAATTTTATGATAGATTAATACTAATTGAATCTTTTAAATCTTAAATTTCTTTTCTTATTAGTTTAACTTTTAGTCTGATTTTTAAAATATTAATTCCCAAGTTTCAAAAGGTGATTAATAATGTTTGAGAGCAATTAGAATTTTAAAGTTCTTATTAATCTAATAGCACCCCATACACTCTGGAACATATGCTATGACGTAAGGAATAGGACGAGGATTCATGGATTTGGAAGGTCAGACTAAAATTCTCAGCCACCAACTGCAACTCTTAATTCTTTATTTCATTGAATTTTATATTTATGACGTCATTTAATTATTGTCAAAAGTCTTGTCTTCTAGAAAAAAAAAAAAAAACAGAATTTGCAAAAGCTTAACCTTTGTGTGGTATCATGTGAGCATGGAACCTTCTATGTTCGGTCTTCCACCTTGCGTGTAAAAATAGCTCAATTCCGTGCATTAATGGTCCTATTAATTTCGACCGTCTCTCTTTTAATTAGCGCATAATATCGATTAAATATTAAATAAAATTAAAAAAAATAATTAAAAGAGATCGATCCAAACTCCTACAAGTGAGCAGAAAAAGGGAGGAATAAACAAGCCCCGACGAACCGTCATAATTAGTGAATAAGTATAAGTTTCGTTGCCTGACAGTATTCAGTACAGACCACACTGAAGGACAAGTCTTAAAAAATATATTACTAAATAAAAATTAATTTTAATTTGTAAGAATGTGTTAATTTACAAGTAAACCATTAATTAATAAACGAATCGGTTTTAACAACAAGAGTTTAAACCGAAAAATTAAAAACTGAGTTTTTTAATTATTGAAATTTAAAAAATGATTAAATTTATCCCTTCTTATTAATGCTTGATTTGGTTTGGAAATTCAGTACAATTAGGTATCTTCAATTGTCGTATTAATTTGTGGCTTTCTCCTTTTTCACTTAAGCCTAACATTAATGATCTCACTTCTTATATTTTATATGGTTTTAATTCAAAATTAAAAATTAAAATTTAATTAAAAATTATTAAATAAAATCTAATTAATTTATTTTAGTTTATAATAACTTATTAATTGATAAATTGATCAGATTTTAATAATAAGAGTTATTAAAGTAAATCGAATCGAAAATTTAAAAATCAAACTAAAAAATTAGACGGTACAAAATTTTTACTATTAAACTGGTCAAACCGATCAACTTATCTATCAACCATAGGCTTAATTTATTGCATATGGGTTTAATATTAATTTTATTTGTGATTAAACAAACATGAGCTCCAAAGCCTGTGGATTGATACGAGCCAGCATGTATCAAATTCCTAATCCAATGATTAAATGAGTAAACAACAAATAGTTTGCTCCTTAATGAGCGGTCACACCCAATGAGTCTCCAATCCGAGACTCCGATCTCCATTCAGCTCTCTGAGGTTTACGTATTAAAATTAGTTGAATTGAACATTCAACTTGATTTTGAGTTATTAATTGATTCACTAAGATCGTTTGATTTATAAATTATTAATCGTACCTAAAGATTAATTGATATTTTTCTTCTTTGATTTCTTCGTATAATCTCTTGTTTCCTTTCCTTCTAAATGATGCAGATGATGGCAGTAAAAGCTGTTTTAATGAGTGTTCCATTTAGTTTGTTTGGCTTGGTCCCGACAATAATCATATTCGGTATCTCCTTCTATTCAAATGTAAACCGGTGTAGTTGTAGTATACTCATTATTCTACTCTAGATCGCCTGAATATAGCTACATTCAAAATATAAATGATTCCGACTTTATGTTGTAAGTTTACGTAAAGCACAAATGAGATCATAACTCTCAAATTACCTATCCTTGGTTTGAAGTCGATTTTTGATTAAAGTATAAATCTATTTTTTTTTAGCTTTATAGACTCATTTATGAATTACAATGAAAAAAAGAAGAAATTTACTTGTACTTTAGGCAAAATTTTGGTTAATTTTTAATAAAGCTTTAATTAGTTTAAGAAAGCTTAAAGCATATTTTCAACAATGATTGAAAAATCTAGCTGATTTGGTCGATTACTTTGAATCGCCTAATTTTTCGATTCGGTTTTTATTTTTTCTGTATGTTTTACCTTAATAACTCTTATTGTTAAAAACTAATTAAATAATTAAATAATTAATTAATTTTTATAAATTAACAAGTTCTTATAAATCAAAATAAATCAATTAATTTTTATTTAACAATCATTTTTTCTTCTAATTAAACTTCAAATTTTTGATATGTAAGATAATTTCTTTTGATTATATTTTAAATTATTTAAATCTTTAACCGGTTTTAGAACGGATTAATATCGATTGAATCTTTTAAACCTTAAACTTCTTTTCTTACTTAGTTTAACTTCTAATCCGATTTTAAAACTATTAATTTCCAAGTTTCAAAAGGTGATTAATAATGTTTGAAAGCAATTAGAATTTTAAAATTCTTATTAATCTAATAATACCCCTCACACTCTGAAACATACGCTATTACGTCAGGACTAGGACGAGATTCATGGATTTGGAAGGTCAGACTAAAATTCTCAGCCACCAACGCCAACTCTTAATTCTTTCTTTCATTGAATTTTATATTTATGACGTCATTTAATTATAGTCAAAAGTCTTGTGCAAAACGTTAACTTTTTGTGGTAATCATGTGAGCATGGAACCTTCTATGTTCGGTCTTCCACCTTGCGTGCAAAAATAGCTCAATTAGGTGCATTAATTGTCCTATTAATTTGGACACGTCTCTCTTTCTTTTTTTTTTTTATCAAATAAAATTAACTAAATATTGAATAAAATTTAAAAAATAATTAAAAGAGATCAATTCAAACCCCTACAAGTGAGCATAAAAGGGAGGAAAAAAGAGGCCCAATGAATCGTCTTAACTAGTGAATAACTGTAAGTTTCGTTGCCTGACAATATTCAGTACTGACCACACCGAAGGACAGGTCTTAAAATATAGATCATTAAATAAAAATTAATTAATTAATTTTAATTTATAAGAATTGTTAATTTACAAGTAAACCATTGATTAATAAATTAATCAGTTTTTACCAATAAGAGTTTAAACCCAAAAATTAAAAACCGAACTAGAAAGTTCAATTTTTTTAATCATTGAAATTTTAAAAAAATTCTGACCAAAAAAAAGAAAAAAAATTTAAAAAAAATATTAAACTTATCCCTTCTTATTAATGCTTGATTTGGTGTGGAAATTCAGTTCAATTAGGTATCTTCAATTGTCGTATTAATTTGTGGCTTTCACTTAAGCCTTTAACATTAATGATCTCATTTCTTATATTTTAATTTATATGGTTTTGATTCAAAATTTAAAATTAAATTTTTTTATACCTTTGCTTGAAATTATTCGGATATGTTTTACTTGAAAAGAATTCAAATTTAATTTGACAAATAAAAATTAAACTTTCAAACTTATAAAAATTTATAAAATATCAAGCCCTACCCCTTCAAAATATGTTTAAAAATTAATTAAATAATTATTAAATAAGAACTGTTTAATTTATTTTAATTTATATTAACTTATTAATTGATAGACTGATGTTTTTAATAATAAGAGTTATTAAAGTAAATTAAAACGAAAAATTTAAGAGTCGAACTAAAAATTTAGACGGTTCAAAATTTTTACTATTAAAATGGCCAAACCGATCAAGTTATCTGTTAACCATAGGCTTAATCTATTGCATATGGGTTTAATATTAATTTTCTTTGTGATTAAACAAACATGAGCTCCAAAGCCTGTGGGCTTGACTGTTGGATTGATACGAGCCGCCATGTATCAAATTCCTAATCCAATGATTAAAAGACTAAACAACTCCTTAATGAGCGGTCACACCCAATGAGTCTCCAATCCGAGACTCCAATCTTATAGTCTCCATTCAACCATCTGAGGTTTTCGAAGCTCGAACTTACTCATGAACGTATTAAAATTAGTTGAGTTGAACATTCAACTTGATTTTGAGTTATTAATTGATTCACTAAGATGGTGTGATTTATTAAATTGTTAATCGTACCTAATCAACGTTGACTTGAGAGGGCAGCTTGAACCAACTCGAACTTGCTAGATGAGCATAAAAGGAATGTCATTTTAATTTGACTTTTCAAAATGTGTACAAGTTGTCAAATTCAATCAAAAGGTCTAGAAGAAGCATATGAACGTTTTTATTAATTTGGTATTAATCTTCAAGTGACGTGCGACCTTTCACTTTCACATTCGATCCTTCTGATCTGTTCATCATTTTTTCTGCTAAATTCTGTGGTCCTCAAACTAAAACCGATGGCAGATGACTAAATCAACAAGTGGGAGGTAAAAGAATATGTGAACAGTACGAGAGAAAAATGGGAGACTTATGGTTGTACAATGGATAGGTCCCACAAAAATTTCTATCATCAATTTCGTGATGTACTCCAAAGGAAAAACAAATTTCTTAAAATCTTTGATGCTTCAAATATGATACAGGTGTTAGACATTTTTGTCCCTAGAGATATTTTTGTCATTTTCTTATTAAATGGACAATTATTAATTGTCATTTTGGCTTTTAAATAAATTATCAGTTAAATTACGTAATTTAATTTAGATAAAGGTAATAAAGTGACCCAATAAATGATCTAGATTAATGGATCGAATTTTGAGTGAAAAATAAACCCTTTCAGTGTGGTTCTGATACATATCGGCCTTGTAATGAGGAAGTCTGATATAGAAGTTATATAAAAGTTAAGTCTCCTATAGTTGCTTATATCAATCATAAGCATACGTTTCTTTAACCTATTAAGAGAGTTTACATATTGAAAAAACTGTAGAAAGACTTAAATCTCGTGTCGAAAAATACTTTTCATAAAGGCCCCGGGAGATTTGTGATTGTTTGGAATTCGAAATCAGCATCGGAAACAGAGATGGAAACGAAATCAGGTATTCCGCATTACCTTTGTTTTTAATCCTTTTATGTATGATCCTGAATGCGTAATAAGGTCTGTACTACGTATTAGAATAGGATCACGTATACATATATGACTTGCTGAAGAAAGTAATTGCAAAAGTGGGACAAAAAGTGAGGTACAAATGGTAACAGACAACGACTCTGCATTTGTTAAGGCTGGAAAGAAGTTGATGTTACAACGACCCAATATATACCTTGAAAGAATTATAGCACGTTTAGGGTATATTAAGAAGTGAACATAATTAAGTACATTTAAATATAGTAAGAAATATAATGGTACTTGATGCGGTTCCGCAAGTTCACGGGTCTCAAGTAGTACAGTATAATATCGTCCCACAGAGAGTAATTGTGTAAGTACTAGGCTTGGATCACTCAATTAATTGGACTAGCGATTTTGTAAGAAAAAGGAATTAAAAGAAGAAATTTAACTAGCAAAAATAACAAAATCAAAGCTAAAGAAAATTTGCGAATATTTCAAGGCGTTTAATTTAAATGAAATGTGGTAAGCTTCAAGGATGGTTCCACTTTTAGCGTTTTCTATGGACTTTTACCTGGGTCAATTTATTAGGCGAATTTTGGTTGATAGAAGGTTGAGCCTAGAGTTTCTTAGATCCTTTTTCAAGGTATCAAAGGAGTGTTACGCAATAATCCTAATTTACTATCGTAAACTAGCAATCAAGCATAACCCATTAAGTTCTTTGCTAACCTGGATTTTTCTCTCATAAATTCAGTTTATGTCTAAATCTGAAATTTATAAGTTCTCTGTTTGGAGTTCCGTTATTAATTTTCACCTATCGGTTCTTCAATTAACAACTAATGTCAAGTAATGGTTGGCCAAACACAATACCAGAACAATCAATTTCAAAAAAGAGAAATCAAAACCAAAAATCCATACAAATAAATCAACCATGATTTAATCCATAAAAATAGCTAAAAGCTTTAGCCCAACCTTGAAGCTTTAGGGAAGCTACTCACTCATGGTAGGATAAAAACCACAAACATTAAAGTCAATAACCAACATTAGGAGAAATCAGATAATAAAGTAGAGAATAAATGAGTTTTCGAGTCTCCCTCTGATGCGTGTATACGTTGTGTGGTTCTGCTCCTGAAACTCTTGTCTCCAGCAGCTGCGTCGCTCCTCTATGATTTACTGCCACTTTATTCTCCAAGAAAACCCCTCTTGGTGTAACGTTGGAGCTTGTAGAGAGAGTGAGTGGAGAGAGTGCTTGGTGGACCTCCCTCTTGATGTTTGTAACGTTCCCAGCTTTATTTTTGTGTACGTTGAGAGCTCCCAAAATCCAAGTGAGTGGAGTGTTGTCGTTTTTTTTGTTTTGAGTGGAGAGTCCTCTTGCTTTTTGTGTAATGTAGATAGCCCAATGTAGAGTAAAAGTTGAAGAGCTCCTTGGTGTTTGCTTGTGAGTGACGTTGAGAGAGTGAGTGTAGTGGAATTAAATTAATGAGTGAGTCAAATAATGGACAGCCCCCTTGGTGTGCGTGAGTCCCCCTTTAAGCTCCACGTAATCCCTTTTTTTCTATTTCTGGTGTTCACCTTCCAGCCCCACTTGTTTTGTTTCTTCCTTTTTTTATTCAATCTCTCCCAAGTAGCGTGATTTCAGTTGTCTTCCTTGCTGGCGTGATTTTCGTTGCCTCTTGGAACTATCCTTCCCTTGCATGCGTGGTGGTCCCTGGATGAGCCCCTAGCAATTTTTCTTTGCTGTCTTCTTCTGGAATGTCGGCGTGGTGTGCTGCTAGTGGGTCACTTGGTGGAGTTTTCTTGTGCTTTTGTTTAATTTGCTCCTGTTGCTCATGCACGTCTATGATTTTTCTCAACGCCGCATATAGCCTTACGCTTGATTTGCCTTCCCTCAAATTAATTGTTATTGTGGTCTTTTTTTCAATTAAAAAAAACAAGTGTATTTCCTACAAATTAAACAAGACAATTATAAATGCAAATTCAGGTAAAATAAACAATTTAGCAGGAAATATATCTATAAAACCCAATAATTAATCCAGAAATTAAGGGAAAATGCAATTAATTCTAATGATAAAAATGCCTTCAACAAGTATTTGATGAAACACTACCATTGACAATAGTAGCTGATTCAAATGATGAAGAGCATCTTTTGATTCCTAAAGATATATCAGGGACTCAAATTATATCTATAGCGGCTTCAGAACCACAAGATCAAGAAGGTCCTTTTGAAGTTAAGACAGAGCAGGCTCCTTCCTTAAACAGCTCCTAGCAGGAGCCTATGCTACAAAAAAACACCAAGAGAATGGAGAGGTCTTGATACACATCAATATATTCTGGTAGATCCCTTTAAAAGTCTAAGAACAAGATCATCATTCAAGAATAACTTTATTGCTCTCATGTCACAAATAGAATCAAAGACCGTTAAAGAGGCCCTTACTAATGAAACTAGGTTTTAGCCATAAAAAATGAACTGAATCAATTTGACATAAGCAAAATCTAGAATCTAGTATCTCGTCCTCAAAATAAGTCAATCATTTGGACTTGGTGGGTATTTCTAAAAAAATTGACGAAAGTGGTAAGGTGGTAAGAAAGAAAGCTAAACTTGTAGCTCAAGTTACAATCAATAGGAAGGCATTGATTTTGATAAAACTTATGCACCTGTTGCTAGAATCGATTATAATTTTACTTGCCTTTGCATGCTATAGAAACTTGAAGTTGTGCCAAATGCATGTTAAAAGCGCATTCTTAAATGGTTACAATAACGAAGAAGTATTTGTTAAGCAATCCCAAGTTTTGAAGATGAAAACTATCCGGATTACGTGATGAAGTTAACCAAAGCTCTGTATGGTTTAAAGCAGGCTTCTCGAGTATGGTATGAGAGGTTAACTAACTTTCTGCTTGAGAATAATAGAAAGAGGAAAGGTCAATAAAACTTATTTTCTAAGAGAAAGAATAATGATTTACTCATAGTGAAAATATATGTTGATAACATAATATTAGGTGCTACTAATCCATCCTTCTGTGAAGAATTCTCAGCTTTAATACAAGGGGAGTTTGAAATGAGCATGATGGGAGAATTATAATTCTTTCTCGAATTACAAATCAGACAAATAGAAAAAAAATCTTCATTAACCAAGACAAATACACAAAGGAACTCATTAAGAAATATCATTTTAAGAATGTCAAACCGATGGGTACTCCCATATACACTGGAACTAAACTTAAAAAAGACTAATAAGGCAAAGCTACGGATGAGACAAGGTATAGAGACCGATTAGATCACTACTATATCTTACAAGCTCAAAACTAGGTATTATGCTTAGTATGTGTCTTTATGCACGCTTTTATTCAAATCCAAAAGAAAGCCACCTTCAAACAGTCAAAAGAATGTTTCGATATCTCCACGTAACTATGGATTTCGACTATGGTATCTAAAAATTGATTCATTTGACATAGTGGGTTATTGTGATGCAAATTATGTAGGTGATAAAGTCGATTCAAAAAACACAATTGGTCACTGTCAATGTTTTAGAGGATATCTAGTAGCTTGGTCCTGCAAGCAAAATTGCATATCACTTTTAACAACTGAAGCAGAATACTTAGCAGCTGCCAACTGTTGTGCTCAAATATTATGGATAAAGCATTAACTATAGGATTTTTATCTTAACTTTCTCATATTCCTATATCATGTGATAATACTAGTGCTATAAATCTTTCTAAAAAGCCTATACATAATTTTAGGACTAAACATATAGAAATCAAACATCATTTTCTTAGAGATCATGTTTTAGAAGGCACCATTGATCTTTTGTACGTTAATATTGATAACCAAGTAGCTGACATCTTCATTAAACCATACTCTAAAGATAGATTTTGTGTGTTAAGAAAAGATATTGGTATATGCAAACTATCTGTTATTATTTCTGCATTAATATTCTTTATTACTTGTCTTTGCATTTAGTTTAGCAGGCTCCTTAGATTCTTATTCCTTATAAACTCTCTCTTAGAGTTTAGAAGGTCCCTCTTAGTTTAGAAGCCTCCTCTTAGGTTAGTAGGTTTCTTTTAGATTAGAAGACTCCTTTTCTTTTTAGAAGGCTTCTCTCATGTTGATATTCTAAGTGACACGTGTACGAAGAAAGGTAATTTATGTTGTTTTGACATTTCAGCATTTAAAGATGCATGTGAAGTTCTGACAAGTGACTGTACGAGTCTGTTAGAACATATGTAAATGATCACACTCCTGTATTAGCATACGATCATTCATCTTCACACGAGATTAATGCTCAAAAGAAGCCTAATATACCAAAAACAGACTTCTCTCCTCTACTTACCCACATTGTTCTTCGAAGCGCCTCTCTTAACTCTCTGCATTTCAACTCTCTGTTTTCATCTTAAATATTCTAAACCTGATACATCATTCTTACAATGGCATGAACCAAATCAAAAGGACAAAAGAAAACTCCAACTTTTACTAATAGTCATGGTGAAGCTCATATTACTGAACCTATATCCTCTAAGCCCTAAGTACTGAAAAGTGCACTAGGTTGTAAACAATGATGATTCAGATGAAAAACATTCTTAGTTAATTAGATAACCACGAACCAGATGAAGTCTTGCAAAGCAAGTCAAGAAATTTTTGAACAAAAAGAAAACCTTGATGCTAAAAAGAAAGAGGAAGAAGAATCAGAAAAAGAAAAAGGGAATAAATAAAGAAGGGAAAAGCGCCTGTGACTGAAGAAACTATTGATACAAATAATTTATTTCATGAAGAGATGATTATTAAAGAAACAAGGTCAAAGAAGATAAAAATAGTTGTACAAAAAGGAAAGGCATCAATACCACTAAAAATGTTTCAATCAACAGAAGCTGAAATCGCTATAAAATGCAATACAAGGAAAGAAGGTGATTGTTGGGCGAATCTTACCTCCTATGATGTTTGAGGGCATAGGTATACCTATCTCTCTTTATTTTGTTGCCATTGGTTGGGAATTTTTTTTTAAATTAGATGAGACAGTATGTGAAGAGCTAGTCAGGATATTTTACGCATATATGAAAAAGGAAGAAACTAATGGAAAGCTAGCCATTGTCTCGTGGGTTTATAAATGTGAAGTTTTAGTTTCTGAAGAAATCTTAGGAGATATATTAGAAGTAGCTCCTATGGGGAGAACTAATTTTTCCTGTCATAAGTGAGATGTTGATGATCTAGAGTTAGTTGAATTTGTCAAATCCATCTGTCCTCATGTTGAGAACACCCAAGATCGGAGACCCTGGAACAACAATTAGACTTAATACCAGGATACCTTGCATCACTTTCAGCTACTTTAATTTTTCCCAAGAGTGGCTCAATTTAAAAGTGTAGCCTGTTGGACACTTATATGGTGTATAACTTGTTGAAAGGGAATAGAATGAATCTTTCAGCTATGATCTTAAGGTTCATGGTGGATAAGGTGAATCATAAGAATACCACCGGCTATCTGTCTTATAGGATGTTACTTACCAATAATTTCACCCATTATGGAGTTCCTTTTGCAAATGAAAATTGATATGCACCAGCTAAATTTCACCCTTCCATTCCTTACCAATTTGGATATAAATTGCAAAATAATGTCTAGGTAGAGAAAAGGTCTGAAAGAGTAGCAGAAAACTTAGATCTTGCTTCAAACCAACAAACTCTTGTCCTTCCTCAGGCTAAAAATAGTGCAAACTCTAACAATATCTGAAGGATATTTAAGTTAATCAAGAACAAATAAATAGCATGCAAAATCAACTTCCTGGTATGCAGATTTTGCTCAGGAAAATCCTTAAATCTCTTCGATAACTCTCTTGCTATTTGCTTTCTCCTTGGCTTATTTATAGTAATAATTTTGTTTGATACATTATTTATTATTTCCCTCTATTTCTTTGATATTTTTTGTATATTTCTACATACATGATGATATATTTCTCAATGCTACCTCGATTATATATGTGATTGATTCTGCTGTTGAACTTATGAAAATATGTGATACATAAATGATAAGTTCCTTTCTTAAGAGATAGGCTCCTTTTAATTATGTCGGAACATATGAAAGTTATAGGTATCTTTCGAAATCATCTAAAATCTCTTTGAATTTTGAAAAATATATCTATTATTGCTTATCATCATTAAAAAGGGGGGAGATTGTTAGCTTAAGGTTTATGATTAACAATTTTGATGATAATTGTACAATATTTCAAATTTCAAATTGGATTTATTTCCTTGTGCAATTTAATGTTCTAATTCTCAAAAGTAAATAAAATGATAGGAAATACGCTTTCATTCTTAAGGAACCTTCTTTATGAATTTGCCTTATTAGAAATGATTTATTTAAAAGGATCCCACTAATTATGAAGGTCATATATTAGCTCCGTGATTACTAGAAGATTTTTAGCAAAAATGATATCGAAATTACTCAAATTTAAATATATCCAATTAACTAAGGATGAAAGAAAAGCAATTGCTAGTTGAGGAAATTGAATGTTTAAAGAAGAGCAACAACACTTGTGAAGCAACGTACATACTAAGACTTTCGAAACATTTAAGCAACATCTATATTCTTGAGAGTCACTTCATTCTTACTGTGCCTTAGAAAGTGAAATCACTCTATTAAAGGAGAAATTCTTATTTTAATTTTTTGTGATCTTTTAGAAGCTTGTTGTATACTTCAAGTGTGGAAAGTTGGAGAACCTTGAAAAATATATACTTGTGAGTTTGGAGAAGCTTGTCAAATTTAATACTCAAATTTTTATAGTGAAATACTCAAGTTGGATACTTGAGGACTGAACGTAGGCTTGGGTTGTAAGCTGAACCAGTATAAATCGACTGCATTCTTCTTCTCTCTTTTTAACTTTTAAATTTCTGCATTATATTATGTGTGTGTGTGTGTTCTTTTATAAGAGACTCCTTCTATTTTCAATTTGCGCGAGGTTCCTTTCAATTTTAACAAGCGCCTTATGTTTTCAAATTGTTTAAACAAGATTTATCATTCAACAGACTCCTTTTGTTTAAATAAGGTCTTATCCCACAAAATGATCCTATTGTCTAACAGGCTCTTGTCTTTTAAAAGACTTTATCGTCTGACAGACTCCTACTATTTTTATTAGTTAACTTTTATTATATTAATTGAAAGAACTTGCAAAAACAATTGTCTATCTATTGCTGATGGAAAACAAACAATAAGGAGCAAGATACATCAAATATCAGCCGATTAACGAAGTATCAGTTAATGTCAGATGTTCCATTATTTACTTCTCAAGCAAGGGTTAATTAAGTGTTCAACTTTCCTAGCCAAGATAATAGCGCGGATCCAATTTATAATTTTGTCCGCATGCTAATGTTTATCTTCTGCAGCTAGGTTGTGCACTCTCTGATTCCTTTCTTTCCAGTTCCTATAGATTGTGGAGACAAACGCAAGTTTGAGAAGTGTGGCATTTACATCACCTGGTTTCGTATGGTTGATAAACCATGTCAATGTACCCTCCCATTCATAGTGATGGTTTATCACTCCCACCATATGTTGGATCCTACTTCATATGGATTTGGAATAAATACAATAGAAGAGCAGATAATTTTTTTCTTCACCTGCATTTTGGGGAAGTTCACAACAAGTATCAGATGTGCTAAACCACCGATATTTAGTCATCAACCTGTTTTTAATGGCCAACCAGGTAATAAAGGATGCTTTGGGATTCATTGTGTTCTTCCATATCAGATGATACCAAGGAACCTGCATAGTGTTAAGCCTGAATTTGGCAGGACACATTAGAGAATGAACCACTTAGGTTCAGAGCCCAACAAATAGTATCGTCCAAAGTTATGTCCCCTAGTTACGGAAGGAAATTCTGTTGAGAAGTAAATCCCTTGAAGTTATCACTTCATTCACCATTAATAATGAGGTCCGACACTCTTTCTTCCAACGGTAAACAATTATGCAGGTGGGCATAAACTGGATTGTTAATGAGAGGGCTAATCTCTAGCCAGTTGTCAAAACACACCCAAGTGCTTCCCCCTCCATTGATTCTACGCTTGAAATGAGGGTATAGCCAGTTCCTCATCTTCAATACCTCATTGAATAACTAGGAGAAATGGGCAGAGGCATCAATCTGCCAGAGGTTATGGTTTTGGAGGTGGTATTAATGAACCTATTTAGTCCATAGTGCTTCTTTATCTTAAACCAGTCTCTACAGCTCTTTGCTTGGTAAAACTCTTTGCATAGTCACCGACGATTAGATACTTAGGCCTCCTTGCGTCTTCTGGATAGTGATATGAAACCACTTAACTTTGGCTTTTCTCCCTAATTCATAACTTCCAGACCACATAAATGCTTTCAAAAGACGGTCAATTTCGTTGGTAACCTTGCGAGGCAATACCATATGAGCTAACCAGTGCGTGTGAAGGCTACTCAACATAGATATAACTAAAGTGATTCTTCCTACATAAAAGAGAGAACGATTTTTCTAGGAGAGGACTTTGCCTCTATCTTTTTCAAAATAGAAACACAATTAGCAAATTTTAGCTTGGCAGGAGAGATTGTCAGCCCGACATATTCAATAATCGGGGGTTGGAGCCTCAACCTCGTAACTCTGCTAAGTTCATTGGTGTTGTGCACATCAGTTGAAACAATTATACAGCCTTTCTCTATGTTTATCTATAGACCAGATTGAAGGAAAACAAGAAGTAGATGAAGAAAGGTATTTCTTTCATGCTTGTATTGAATCATTGTGTGAAATATATACATAAACTACCCTACTGCTATTAGTTGAGTGTCCTGCTATGTCCTGCTAGTAACGAATTGTTGGCTGAGCAGGCTGTACAAAAACAAAGGCAAAATATGTACGTACAAAGGCAGACACAAAGGCAGACAATATGTACAAAATCAGAGAAAGGGAAAAAGGACCAAAACAAGTAAAAGACAAAATAATAAAGTTGGGCCCTATGAGTATGATGCTAAGCCCACGGCTGTGAAGTAATTTGTACTCTCTAATTTTGGACTCTCTAACACGCCTCGGTCAAACCAAAGTTGGGGGTGAAGACCGACAACGTTGAGTTTGGAAAGGAGAGTCGAGAAGCTTCGGACAGTCAGAGGTTTCGTGAGCAGATCTGCGAGTT
This sequence comes from Erythroxylum shatona, assembly GCA_027568895.1. Taxonomy (NCBI): domain Eukaryota; kingdom Viridiplantae; phylum Streptophyta; class Magnoliopsida; order Malpighiales; family Erythroxylaceae; genus Erythroxylum; species Erythroxylum shatona. The sequence goes on from JAOSBK010000204.1 coordinate 356,483, forward strand.
GGTCAGTCGTGTTCACATGTCAGAGCTCCAGAAATCCCAAGGTGACGTAGTCCCGAACCACATGGAGATCGATCTCGAGGTGTTTCATCCTCTCGTGGAAGATCGGATTTCTGGAGATGTAGATCGCAGCCTGGTTATCACAATATAAAGGTATGGGTTTTGTGATTTGAAGCTGGAAAGTGTTTAATATTTGGGTGATCCACTTTAGCTCGCAAGTAGTCGACGCTAGGCTACGGTATTCCGATTCAGCTGAAGAGCGACTCACCGTCGATTGCTTTTTTGTTTTCCAGGAGATCGGTGATTGCCTAAGGAAGACGCAGAACCCTATTAAGGATCGTCGGGAGAAGACGCAGCTTCCCCAGTCTGAGTCGGAGAAGGCTACAAGGTTAGGGCTTTCCTCTACCGCATAAAAAATCCCTAGGTTCTGTGTTCCCTTTAGATATTTTAGGACTCTTTTGGCTGTTTCCCAGTGCGGTAGTCTAGGGTTACACATGAATTGACTGAGTTGTTAAGTGACATATGTGATGTCAGGTCTTGTAAACCCTAGGTACTGTAGTCTCCCGACTAGTCTTCTGTACTCTTCTGGTTTAGCAAGCAACTCACCTGTTTCGGTGGTTAATTTTGTTCCAGGAACTATGGGCGTGGAGCAAGGTGCACAATCCAAAAGTCCAGTCTCTTGGAGGATCTCTCAGATGTATTTTCCTTGGGTAAGTATCATTCCATCTGCTGCTCGTGCTATCTCAATTCCTAAGAAAAATTTGGCATACCCAAGATCCTTGATTGTGAACTCTGAATTCAAAGCTTTCTTAACTGAGACAATGTGTTCTTCATGTACACCTGTAATTTGTATGTCATCCACATAGATAATTACTGCCATAAAATCATTTTTTGTGCCCCTAGTGTTAGAGTGGTGCCCTAAAGGCAATCGCCTTTAGCGCGTTTTGTACAAAGTTTAGTACATACTTTATGAATAAATAAAGAAAGGCACATTTCATTAATTTGATGTTCATTATTTATGAATATGAAGTCCAT
>JAOSBK010000204.1:419849-467567 GCA_027568895.1 Erythroxylum shatona
GTTTAATTGTATCGATGCCATGCGAGTATTTAGTGATTGTTTCGAGGGTAGCACTTCTTTGCTGTGGGATATGCGTCGGAACCACCCACGGACGTCCCGGTGCGTACCCTACGGTAAGGGGGCGCTACACAGGAGGAGTAGGGTCCGTTGTGTAGAGGGCTTGAAAGAAGCCCTGAACCATATTGCGAATGTCGGCAGGACCGGAATGAGACAGCCCAGAAGGGTCCTATAGAGAGGCAATGTGGAGCTTCCGTCTTTTGGAGGTCGTTAGAGCATGATAGTACTTGGTGTTACGGTCGCCCTGACCGAGCCATTGGCAACGGGATTGTTGGTGCCAATATAGTTCCTCTTGAAGAAGAACGTGCTCTAATTCCTGACAGAGAGTGACGTCTAGCTCTTGCAAAGAAGTAAAGTGCTGGGTGTCCAAGGCCCGTTGGGCACCCGTGAGTATAGCCAGAAGCCTCGTTTTGCGAAAAAAGATGTTGCCAAAATCCGAGTGATTCCAAGTTCCTACAGAGGATGCTTTTCCTGACCACCTTGGACTTCTTGAAGTAAATCAATTACTTGTCTGCTTTATCTGGTGTACTTCCAAGAATGACGTTACTCGGTAAAGTTGAATTTCCATCATAACAAATCTCAATCTGCAACTAAATTCAAACATTGCTTGAGATCTCGAAACAGCAATACTTAGTCATCATCTCTGTCGGTTTGTCTTTATTACCAATTTTCTTCACAGGAATATTACTATCAGAAATAATATCTCAAACGAAAAGATACTTAACTTTAATTTGCTTGATCACCTTGGTAGAGTAACTTTTAATCAAGATAAAGTATTTACTAATTATTAAAAAACTCGACTGATTTAATCGAAAAAATTTTAAACCATTTAACTTTTCAGTTTAGTTTTTTAACTTTTCGGTTCGATTTACCTTAATAACTCTTGTTGTTAAAAATTGATTAGTTTGTTAATTAATCAGTTAATTTTATAAATTAATAAATTAAAATAAATTAAAATAAATCAATTAGTTCTTTTTTAACAATCTTTTTTAATTAAACTTCAAATTATTCGACTGAAAAAACAATCTCGTTTAATTATACTTCAAATTATTTAATTTTATTTTATCTTTAACGAATTTTATGATATTGTAATACCAGTTAAATCTTTTAAACCTTAAACTTCTTGTATTATTAGTTTAATTTCTAATCTGGTTTTAAATCATTGCTATTTTACTAAGTGCTACCTCTTGAAAGAATTTAAACAGGTTTCCAACTATCTAAATATATAGGTACAATCAAGACTTCTTTTAATTATGTGAATCAAAATTAAAGTTAATTCTTTTTTCTGTTTTTCAAAAATACAATACTTAAAAAGGTCCAATTTTAATCTATGATTTACACCTAGCAATCTTTTCTTACTCATTAAAGCCATACCTTTCTTGTTTTGTATCCATCGGAGGTCTCATCACAATCACACATCTTGATTTAGATTGTTTCTATACATACGAATATTCTCTATTAAAAGAACTCCACTTTTGATAGCTCAATAAATACATAGCCAATCCCTATTAAGAAACATGTAAAAAGAACAAATAGTATATAAAATCTACTCATAATTAATAAGGTATGGATATCATCTCTATCATCGTTAGAAGAATATCTTAGACTCATTCTCTATAATATTGGCTCCAAATGGTTTCTTGTTATAACATTTTCTTTTATTTTTGATATAAATTCAAAGTGTTTGAAGTTTTTTAATTTAATACTAAAGTTTTTTAAAAAATTTATTGCACAACTCAAATCAAAAGTTATTTTTATTGATATGATTAATAGATAGCATTCACTTATAATTGATGGATACATCATATCAGTAAAGTAATCTTTTAATCTGATTCATACAAATTTTAAAATATTTTTTATTAAATTGAAAATTTTATAAAATTTAACACCAAATTAAAAACCTAAAAGATCAAGCATGGTTTGATTTGCTATGCCTTTATTTTTCTGACTTGTAACTATTAGTTTTAATGTCCCCCTTCTTCTTGTTTAATTCTTGCTTATGGGAGGAAAGCTAATGATGAAATTAGGTTTCTCTAATCACTATTTAGATCCGTATAATGAGTTTCATTCATCATTAGGAAGTGGCTGGTTATGATTGTTCTTTATTCTTTTGGAATGAAATTGATTTTTATGCTTAGGATACCATGGAAGACCCTTTTTATTTATCACAAGAGCCTGTGAATTGGTGGGTCTCCTGTGATCTCTACTTTATTTTCTCTCGTCCTCATTCTCTCAATCTATTCCATTTTCCTCTCCTTTTCGTACTTTTTAGGTATCTGGCAATTAGATAGTGGAATGATTCGGCAATTATTACCTAACACTTTGTAATTATAATAAAAATAGAAGATAAAGGACAACTATCCGTCTTTATAGTCTTATGGTTGGTAGTGCAAGTGGCAAGAATAGCTTGGAATGACAAATCGGTCAAGTTCAACATGACCTGAGTCCATAGACAAAAGTTCAAGTTGATTGCATTTTGAATAAAATTGATAGTTGGGTCTGACTTAGTTAGGTTTGACCCAGTTTCAAGCTAAATTTGAATTTGTGGGACTAACTTGAAAAACTTAAACAATTTTTCATCATTCTTAAAATTACATCCAACGTGACCTTGTTTTGCACAGGTCGCGTATTCTCAAGATTGAATTGGGTTGAGCCTGTTAAATGACCATTTTATCACAACAGCTCTATTTCACCACAATAGTTTAAGCTGTTGTGTGAAGCTAACTTAATTAGTTTTATATATTTACTAACATATTCCCTCAAGTGAAAGTCCTTTTGAGCTTGAAACTTGCACAAGCTCACTCTACATTATGCTGAATAATAGATGGGTGGTAGGATTTGAACTCACGACAACTTGATCATAAAAGCTTTAATACTATGTTAAATGATCATTTCACCACAATAGTTTAAATTATTGTGTGAGGCCAACTTAATTAGTTTTATATATTCACTAACAGAGCCTGTCAGTTTTGAGTGTGACTTAAACTCGACAAAATGGGATTTAACCTAATCTAAACAACTCGAATCAGTCGGATTGAATTAAATTGATAATACTTTTATTTGAAGTTCAATAAATTTTTAGCATAAAAAATTTGTACCTCGTTTTCATCTTTATTAAAATCAAATTGATTAAGGTTGAAGTCGCTATCGACACTAACCACTTCATTAAGGAGTTGGCTAAAAGTTAAAATAATCTACCAAAACCAAACCAATTAACAAATTTCTTCATCTGCTGTCATATTTGAATGAGACAGCATGTTTCACCAATGTTTACAAAATCCATTTATGTTAAAAGCAATTAGTTAGTGATGGAAACTTGATCGATTAAGCACCTCGAAATTGATCATCTGAGTTAAAATAATATTATTTTTGATATTTTGATCGAATCAATTAAGAATATACATATATCTGCTACTTGGCAGTTGGCAATTAAGGATTCAATGCAAAGAAAGATAAGAAAAAGCTAGCAAAAGGTGACATGGACCACCTTCTCAAAACACCAACTTTTACCAAATAATATGTTCCTCTTCCTTTTGCCTTCTCTAGACTCTACCTTTCTCTTCCTTATTCCTCACATCTTCCCATGCTCTTGTCCATGGTCGGCAGTACGTGGCAATCCTCAATTGCTCGGTGCCTTTACAGCTGCGAATCTCAACCATGACAAAACTCATCACCGTCCTTGGCAAATTGGGGCCGAAAGAGAGCATCACGATGGGAGAAGTAAAGCTACACAAAACCATTCATTTATTTTATCTAGAAAAGTTAAACTTACTTAATGTCTAATCCTCAGAGATTAGAAGATTATTATTATTACCAAATGCTAGATTACACTCGACAACTCCGTAATTCTGTAATTATGCCAATGACCATAAATATTTAGCTCTCGAGAAACATGTCGCTCTTTAACAATTTATATAAAACAAAAGCAATACCAAAACATGGAAGAATATGTTGGAGAAAAAGCATTGAGAGGACCATGCAACCTTGGAAGTCTAGTAATTTGAAAGGAGCTATGGCCTCCATCTTTAGCAAAGATCCCTACTTTTTCTGTAGGGTTTCTTTATTTCAAAATTCCAACCTCTGATTCATAATTTTTAACTCAAAATCTTAACTAAACTAGCTTAATATGGTTTTAATTACTTTTCCATCTTCACATTCACTTACATCTGCAATATAATTTGTAATCCACAATTTAAATTTTTTAATTGATGCTGCTATTTATAATAATTACGATTACTTTAAAAATGTTGTAAACTTCCTTTTAAGCTTTAGTAGATAAAAGCAAGTTTTTAAAGAAAGATTGATACCAAGTGGGTACGTAGGCTCATGCCCATCTATAAAGTAGTCATCTTCTTCACTAACAAGTTCATTCTAGAGAACATTTTCAACAGTTCCTTTTTCTAAAGCTTCCAACTTTAGTATTTGCTCTCAAATATATATAGAACAAACCCAGTTCCTCATTTCACCAAAACTCCCAAACTCTCGCTTAACCATGGCTAGGTACTACAACGATTCCATCTTTAACTACTTGCACTACTTCTCCATGCCTATCCACCTATGCTTCTTCATGGCGATACTGTTTCTTGTTCTTGGCTTCTCGTGGTACATCAACTACGAGTCAATGTTCGAGGACTTGGCGAACCAAGTGAAGCTCTTCCTCATGCTCTCTCCTCTGCTTCTACTGCTAGTTGTTCAGTTCCTCTCAAGTGGGTTCCCATTTTTTGTCCCTTTCCCTGAGAGAGATTCACTTCATAGAGCGGGAGGCTCTCCATGGGGTGTTGCTTTCTTGCTTGTGTTCCTCTTCTTCATGATCTCTTTCCAGTCCTCTTTCCATGAACGTTGGTTCCCTCTAATTACTAAATGATGGAGTAGTTCTGTATAAATTTGTTTTATATATTAGCAAATGATGTTTTCGTTCCTAGTCCATGGGAAGAGAAAACGTTCCTTTCTAGCTTTGTTAACGTTGGTATAGAGAAAAATATAGTTGCTGCTTCTTTTTCTGTTAGCTAACTTGTATCATGGAAGACATAATAATTTGTATCTCTTCGTGATTTTGGATTTGCTTTTCGGGGGTATGTAATAATTCATAATCACATATTTCAAATAAGTTATTTAAAGAGTTAATTATTTAAATTTGAATGACGGATTCGATGTTGATAATTAATACTCAACTAATTGAACATAAAAGCTTTAAATTGATAAATACGCGAAAGGCAAATTCCACTAGTTGGACTGTCCCTTAATAGGCAAGAGGGGAAATACTTTATATTGGAGAAGGTGAGTTTTAGGAGACCAAGATGGTTCTTTTCAATGTAAAAAGCCTCGAAATTAGCATCTAAATCAAAGTTTTTGGTTTGTATTTCGGATTAAAATGTTACATCTCTTTTATGTTTTTTCAAGAAGATGCCAGCTAATTACATGGTTTGAGTTCATTCTGCACAGTTGTGAAAGATTTGATATCAAAAATTGGCAACTTCACCTCAAAGTTCGAGAGGGAGAAGTTATTTTTCCTTCTTCCATGCATCTTATATCTCTTTTGAAGTTTTAGATTTTGGTTGAAGTTGAAATTAACGGGACCGAAAGTGTATTTTAATTCTCAACAATTACAATAAAATATAGAACATAACTTAATGTTTTGAAGAGTTTAAATTGAACAAAACATTCAAAATAGATCCTAAGTAGATGGAAAATTTAACGACCTTAATGAAATAATTTAGAACTAAAATATGGAGAATGAAAATCATACTCTATATATTGAGCTCACAATGCTCTCTATATATATTGATTACAGTCAGTCAAAGTTAGTTACTACTAATTAACTGATTACGTAACTAATATAATTCATAAATATAATTATAGTTAACTAACTCTTCCAAGTATCATTATTGGCGCCTTCTTCATTCAACTTCTTAAGTTCACACTCCCCTCAAGATGTGCATATATATTGAATATGTTCATCTTGCTCATTAACCCTTCATATCGAGTTGGATGAAGGGCTTTTGTGAACAAATCTACCACTTGATCTTTTATTCTCAAGTACATAACCTTTATCGTTCCATCAAGCACTTTCTCTCTGGCAAAATGATAATCCAGTTCTATATGCTTTGTCCTTTCATGGAATATTGAATTTTTAGAAATATACATGACAGAGATGTTGTCACAATATAATTCCATAAGTTCCCACTGTTTAAATCTAAGGTCATTTAACAAATATAGGATCCAGATAACTTCACAAGTGCTTGTTGCCATTGCATGATACTTGGCTTCTGCTAAACTTTTGGACACGATGCTTTGTTTCTTACTTTTCCAACTCATTAGCGAGTTGCCAGCAAAGATGCAGAAACCAGTTACTAACTTTCTAGTTTCTTTACAACTGATCCAATCATTATCTGAATATGCTTTGATCTTGTGATTTGATTTTGTTGTAATTAGAATTCCTTATCCCGATGCCCTCTGCAGATATCTCAAAACTACGTAGGTTCCTCCTAGATGCTTGTTAGTTAGCTTATCCATGAATTGTGTGAGAATGTGTACTCTATAGCAAATATCAGGCTCAGTAATTGTTAAGTATAATAGGTTCCCAACTAATTGTCTATAAAAAATAGGATCTTTCAACACCTCATCATCTGTGTGCATTAAGCCATGATTAACCCCCATAGGTGTAGCACTTGGTTTTGCTCCAAGTTGCCCATAATCTTGCTACATTTTAAGCGTGTATTTCCTCTGAGAAATATGGATTCCTTTTCCAAATCAAGCTATTTTAAGTCCAAGGAAGTATTTGAGTTCCCCCAAGTCTCTAAGCTTGAAATGAGACCTTAGAATGACCTTTAACTCATCAACGAGAAACTTGGTGCTACTTGCAACGACAATATCATCTATATATAATAATAGGGCAAGTAATCCTTCCTTCATGTGTTTTATGTGTAAAGAGTAGTCTGCCTTGGATTGCTTGAACCCATAGTAAGCACTTAGTAAATTTTGCATTCCGCTGTTCAGATGCCTGCTTAAGCCCATAGAGTAACTTATATAACTTACAGACCATTTTGGAGCTGTTACTATTCTCCCCCTCAAGGAGATAACCTTATGGTAGCTCTATATAAACATCTTCCAGAAGATCACCATGCAAGAAAGCATTACTGATGTCTACTTGTGAGAGGTACCAATTGGTAGCAGTAGTTAAAGCAAGAAATAATCTGACAGTCATTAGGGATGACAATCTTGTCTCAACTCGAGTTTGACTCAATTTGGTTGGGCCATAGGCTAAGACCTCTTAGCCCAACAGAATATGCAAAAGACATCATTTTATCAAAGTTTTTTTGAAAATAATGTAGACAAGTCAGGCCGGCTTGACCCAACCCATTGTCAACCCTAACAGTAGTGGGTTTAGCTAATGGACTAAATATTTTTTTATAATCAAGGCCCTCCTTTTGGTGTAACCTTTAGCAACTAGCCTTGTCTTATACCTTTCTATGGACCTATCTTATTGATACTTCATTTTATACACCCATTTGCATCCTATTAATCCTTTGTTAGGAGGTAAAGGAACAACGGACAATGGTGTGATTAGCTTCAAGTGCACCTGATTCTTCTTGTATGGCTTGCTAGGTAGAAGTTTCTGCATGAGAGGTGACAGATACACTGAATGTATGTTGTTAGTGAAATAACCTGTCATAGGAGAGTTGATTTTGGATGGGATGAGTTGTAGTGTGTTGCACACATGCCATGGTACAACTGGAGAAAAGATTAGTGTCATAATATTATACGTAGGATGGTGGTCTGTGGATTCTTGTACTATTTCTAAGAGGAATATGAGCTGATGAATCGGAATTTTGTTCTAGTGTAGTGTCTGTACCAAATTTGGGAAGAGGGATGACAAGTTTTGCAAAGTGTTATATGTTATTAGTTGAGTCAAGTATTGGAACATATGGAGGTAAAGTAAGGAGGACAAGATTTGAATGTCTATAAGGTTGGGTTTGGAAGTGGTATGGTGTCATTTTGAAAGGGAAATATATTTTCATGAAAAATGACATCTCTAGAAATGAATGTAGAATGAGTATGAAGGTCATAGAGTTTATAAACCTTAGTAATAGTAGGATAACCTAGGAATATGCATTTTCTTGCTCGGCTATCGAATTTCTTTCTGTTGGCAATAAGGTTTGAGGCAGAACATATGCATCCAAATGATTTGAGATGTAAGTAGCTGAGAGGGTTATGAAACAGTAATTGATAAGGTGACAAGTGATTAAGTTGGATAGATGGATTTCGGTTGATAATATATGTTGCAGTGAGAACAACATTCCCCCATAGTTTGATAAGAAGGTGAGCATGAAATAGTAAGGCTCTATCTACATTAAGGATATGTTGATGTTTAGTCTCAACCACCTCATTCTGTTAAGGGGTATAAGTACAAGATGTTTGGTGGATGATGCATTTAAAAGCTTAAAAGGTTATGATTGCAAACTCTGTGCCATTATCATTTCTAATATTCTTGATAGAGGTATAGAATTAGTTTAAGATGAGATTATAAAAGGTTTGAATGAGTTGAGGTACTTCAGTTTTGTGTTTAAGCAAGAAAGCCTAAATGCATTTAGAGTAATCATCTAACACCGCCAAGAAATATGGATTCCCTAATATATTAGATTGAGAATAAGGACCCCATAGGGCCATGTTCATAATTTCAAATGCTGATGAAATGGATGGAACATGTGAAGGAAAAGGCAATCTCTTTTGCTTCGCTTTTGGACAAGTATTACAAAGACCATTATTCACTATTTGTATATCATGAATTGAAAATGACAGAGATTTGAGTACATGAATTGGAATGTGACCTAATATATGGTGCCAAATGTCAGAACTAACACTACATATGACACCGTTATTGATGGGATTGGAAAAATTGGACTAGTTAAGATACTCTTGAGAGTTTTTTTGCAGATAATAGAGCTCATCCTCCATTTTATCCAATCCAATCCTCATCCACAGTGACAGGGCATTGATAAAATAATAATGAGACAAGAAAATGAGGTAAATTTGGTCACCGACAACGATTTTACTTAATGAAAGTAGATTGAAGGTACTACAAGCACACTGTGCAAAATAATACAATAATAACGCCTCGTAAAAATCCTGTTAAGACGCATAGACTGGAGAGGTTTAATATTACATAACCTTATCCCTAACTAATAGAGAAGCTGTTTTCAAATGACCCATTTTGCAGAATAATGTTGGAGTTAATTATGATAGTTCCTATGTGAGAAACTTTAACATTTGTGTCATTTAGTAATTTGATAAAGAGGTTTGAGACTGGATTGTACTGTGCAAAATATTCAATGAAGCAAGATATATGGTTGGTTGCACTAGTATCTACTATCCAAGAAGCAATGTCAAATTTGGTGTTCAATAATCAATGATAAGTGGCAACATTCATAGCTGAAAAGACTGAACTGTCCATACTTGCCATATTGGACAAAGGCATATTGTTGCTGGTATTAGAGAGATTTGCACTTCCAAGGGTATGAACTTGTTCATTTAACAGCAACAAAAGCTTCTGAATTTGTTCTTTCGAGAGGTTCAGTGAGATTCTAGTATCTTTATTGTTCACATTTATTATTGGCTCCAGTTCACTGACCTAATGACTCGAGCTTTGAATGTTACCTTGAGTCTTTACTTTAAACTTGAAATTTGGAGGATAACCATTTAACTTAAAATAATTGTCCTTGGAATGTCCTAGTTTCCCACAATATGCACATACCAGTCCATAATCCCTCCTGACAGCCATAACAGTAGATTCATTAAAGCTTTGAGATTGAATTAGGACATTTCTCTGTGTTTCCTCCCTTAGCACCATTTTATAGGTTTGATCTAGGGAAGGACATGGCTTTATAGCTATAATCTGTGACCTTATGGCCTGAAACAATTCATTTAAGCCACTAAGAAACTTAAAAACTCGATCCTTCTACTCTTTATCAACATATATTTGAAAACCTTAATTGTTGCATCCTCCACGGAACACAATGCTGTAGAGGTTTAAAACTCCTAAGCTTTTCCCATATTCCATTCAACTAAGTAAAAAAAATTTTCACATATTTGTTTCCTTATATTGTTGTGCAGAGAAGCTGTTGCAAGTGATAGATTCTTGGGTCATAGGGTTAAGAAAACCTCTGACTCATTGTTTGCCAAATACCCTTCACATCTTCCATATAAAACATTGTATAAGCAATAGGAGGAGATATAGATCTCAACAGCCATGCTACATTCAAAGTATTACACCCAAAGATGGCACATTGTATTATCTGTGCTTGGCTTTGGAATATATCCATCAAGAAAGCCTCCCTTGTTTCGAATAGAAACAACAAGCGAGTGATCTTATCCAAGCTGCATAATTTGTAGGAATCAATTCTGGAGTAACCATCACTGAGCTGTGATTTTCTGAAACATGTGGAAAATATGGTGAAGATGGATCTTTGGTAGGATTAGGTGGAGCTGCCATTGTTGAAGTCTTTGAATTAAGAAAATTTGCGAAGAATAGTGAATCAAGAAAGCTTAAAATATTTGGTCATGAAAGAAATAACCACCTCAGATCATTAAAAAAAAAGGAGGATCTAGAATCCCTTAAGCTCTAATACCATGATAAATTTGGCCGCAATTTCACCTTAAAAGGCACTTTGCAAGAGAAGTTTGTCATACATTTATAAATTATTTTAACATTTTTTACTTGTTTAATAATTATTTTAACATTTTTTACTTGTTTAATGTGAGATTCTTAACACACTTCTCTCAAACCAGATCATTGCTCGATATCTGATGGACATAGTGACAAAGGACTACAACCGGCTAGGCACTGCCCCAAACCACTGAGACAAGTTTAGGCTCTGATATCATGAAATAATTTGGAACCAAAATTTGGAGAATGAAAATCATACTCTATTGAGCTCACAGTGCTCTCCATATATAGTGATTACAGTTGGTTAAAGCTAATTACAACTAATTTACTAATTACGTAACTAATATAAATCATAAATATAATTACAATTAATTAACTAGCTCTTCCATGTGTCATTCTTCGCACCTTCTTCATTCAGCTTCTCACGTTCACAATTAACTTTCCGTTAATTAAATGTCGTGTCAATACTAATGTGATATTATTTTTTATTTTTTAAATAAAAAGTGAACTTCACTGTCACATACCAAGTGAGACTTATCATATAAAATATATAACTATAGGCATTGTCAACTGACAACTGGTACTCCCTATTTGAAATGTGTAAATAGTGGGCCCGTTGTCATGTAGATATGAGACTTACTTTTGATTAATTAAAAAAATTATGTAATAACCTACCAAAAAAATTGTAATCGTAAGACCCACTTTTTATTAAAAATATATAAAAAATATTTTACTAGTATTGACATAACATTTAATTAAAAAGGAATTAATTCCATCAATTTTTTTGTCCATTCAAGTTCTGTTTTAAACGTTTTGAAAATGTCAAAGTTCAATTTGAATGTTTCAAAAGATTAAGATTCAAGTTATACTTTTTTTGTAAAAGTTAAGGTTAAAAATAGACTTTTGGCCAAATTAACAAAGAAAGTTGAAGTTCTTTGAAACTAAAAAAGCACTAAACACTTACAAAAGCTTGAAACTCGTTAGCTCTAATCCAATCAAACTTTAGATGGAACTCCAACTCTTTTAAGCTATCAGGTCCGTTGGCATAGAGTTCTCTATTAATTAAAAGGTCAAACATGTTAAACTCTGGAGGATATTTCATCAGAAGCCAAAGAGCAGCACCGTTCGTTGAGAGAAATAATGCATAAGACATTTCTGACAATTATAGAAAGAAAGAAAGAAAACCAATAATAAGAGAAGTCTGAGTGTCTTTATTGCACGTGACAAGTGTAAGGTCAAGTGAGTCTCATCTCTTTTTTTTTTTACCCACGAGGTATCTTAGGAGGGTCTCAATTATAAAAAGACACTTTTAAATCATTCACACCCAGACTAATATTCGCTTGATAACTTAATTTCTGCATCCTTACTTGCTTCATCATTGATTGTTTCCTTAAAAATTGGATAACTGCTATAAATCTTCAAGAATAGTGTAAGGTCAAGTGAGTCTCATCTCTTTTTTTTTTTTGGTTATTCACGAGGTATCTTAGGAGGATTCCAATTATGAGAAGACACCTTTAAGCCATCCACACTCAGACTAATCTCTGCTCGAGCCGGTAGGTCCCTTATGGGAGGCAAAACTCTGACCTCAAGTTTTAAACGGATGCATACATGTGGATAATTCGAACCCGTGACCTAATCCCTTTGACAAGTAGAGTGGGTATTTTGACTCGGTTCGTTATCCTACATCTAACTTCATTATAGGAACAACAAAGCTGGCTTTCGTGTGTATAGGTTTGTTTGGAATGGTAGTAGGGTTTTGGTGTCATAAGTTCATGGAGGGGGTCCTTTTTACCATGTCTGGTGAGTGGACACAAATCATAGAGGAAAAAGAATAAGAGGTACTACTTTAACTTGTTGGATCTTATCTCTAGTCAACTTCAAGGAGCAGGAACACGTATAGAAACAGACAAAGGGCATAGGCAAATGTGCTGGATTATTCAAACCAGACATGGATGCTTTGTAGTAGATGCAGATGTAGGTCGTTTTAAAGTACTACTGGGCAGATGTGTAAATCTCTGTCGTTATTTCTAGTACAAATATTAAACCCTATTTAGAGTATAATTTAGAGTATAATGAGTGCTGTTTTAATAATCTTAGAGTGGAATCACACCTTCTTCTCCGACCTGTTTAATTATCAACTAATCATGATCCTCCATGGAAGGTGATGTTTGTGATAAGACAATAACACAACAACACTTTCTCTTCCACAAAAGAACATTCAGAATCAGATTACACAGTAAATGATACTTAACCACTCAAAACAACACTTAAACACTTGCTAATTGACAAGTTATTACACATGAACTCAACTAGAAGACTAAACCATGGAATGAAGGTTGGTAAGAGATGAGAAACACAAGGAGGAGGAGCACAACAGCCACACCCCACGGTGAGCCACCGGCACGGTGGAAGGCACTGGGCTCGGACCCCGGGATCGGAAAGCTGAAGGTGGTGCCAGAAGAGAGCCAGTGCACTGCAATGACCAGAATCAATGGAGATATTACCAGCAGGCGTTGGAGTAGCTCTGATGCTGTGGACATTATTGCGTCGTAAACAATGTAACCTAATAACCCACAGATGAGAATGGTGGCCGCCATTAGCAGCCAGTGCTCTGACAGTGTGAAACTTGAAGAAGATCTTGGTCCGGTTGATGAAGAAGCCATGGGAAGTGTGGGTGTGTTGAGGGTCAGACTTGCGAAGACAAAAAAAGGAGCCTGAGTGCTTTAAGGGTGAATTGGTATACAGAAGTAGATTATAAAAAAAAGATTAATATTGGCAATTTTTTTTTACGTGAAAAGGAAAGAAACCAAATATAAATTACGTGACCAGTTGTGGAAACAAATCCCCAACATATCTTTTAAAATGATTGAAAGGCACCTGATAGGTGTATTTTCAAAAATAGTGATCCCTAACTCAAATTGTTATGTAAAGTTGACAAATCAGTCGGTACATCAGTTTTTTTCTTTGTAAATATGTCGAGGTAGAATTACTCAGTTTCTAATAAATAGTTAATATTGGCAATTTAACCGAGATTAAAATAATGTCATTTTGCATTCATTCAACTTAGACTTTGTTTTCTCAATGCTAATTAGAGGTGAAAATGGATTGGGTTAAACATGGGCCTGGTCCAAATTTTTATAATCAGACTCAAGCTTAACTCAAAATGTAATTAGATGTAAGACTCTTAACCTAAGCCCAAGCCTAATCCAACTTGAACAATTCAAAGCTTGATTGGGCTCAAATCAAACCCGATTAAATGTATTTTTTTCAAATATTCTAAAAATCAGGCCAAAATTTAAAATAGTAAATTAAAAAGTTTAAAGTTTAATAAATTCAATCAATTTTAGACCGTCATAATATCAGTTAAAGATTAAATATAACTGTAGATTTTGAAATATGATTGAAAAAAATTATCATTACCTATTAAAGAATTCAAAGTTTAATTAAAAATAAGATTATTAAATGAAAATTAATTAGTTTATTTTAGTTTACAAAATTAGTTAATTTACAAAAAATTGATTAATTAATAAACTGATCAGTTTTTAACAACAATAGTTATTAAAATAAGTCGAACTAAAAAGTAAAAAATTAAATTAGAAAATTTATCAGTTTAAAGTTTTCACAATTACATTAATTAATTACATTTTTAATTAACAATAAAAAACAATATTATTTCTTTGAAAAATTTGAAATTTGACCCGACTTTCCAAGCTAGCTTGACTAGGGATGACAATGGGTTGGGTTCAGTTCGGATATTACTCTACCTATATCCATATCCTTTTTTATGACTCAACTCATAACTTCTTAATAGAAAATATAGATAGCAGATTTTTACGAACGCTCCAAATCAAAATTACTTTAATAATAATAAGTCAAAAATTTGATTTGTATGTCTTAAAAAAAACATATAGTTGGAATAATAAAAATCATAATGTCTAATACAAAGACAACGTATATTTTTCATAATCAAGAACTGGAACAAAGACTGAAATATCTAAAGCTTCAAATTGTCTTTGTATAAACTCCACAACATTCAAAACTCCATCTCCATATTATTTGCATTATGAGCATCCTATAAGAAAATAAAATATGATAAAAAAAGGTAAAGACTGAAGAGTAAAGTAGAGAATTTAAAGCTATAAGATATAGGAATCCGTTCGAGTTATTACCAGATTTATATCTAAATTCATATCCACGATTATTTTTCAACATCTATTTTTAACTTCCATGTCTATTTTTTGAGGTCTGACAGTAAAAATATTAATCGAATTTTCAATTCAGAGTCAAGTCCTGACAAACGTTACTTAACCCTAATGGCAGTACTTCTCTTAAGGCGGGTCCCACCGCAACCCCCCAGACTAGACTTCTTCTTCTTTCATTTGAATTGGTCAATTGGATAGTAGAGAGCGAACACATAACAATACAAACAATAGTCTTCGCTTTTTCTTCCGTATTTCCAAACCCTAACCCTAAATTCCTGATTGCCAGTCTCTCTTTGCCTCTGCAATCTATCGAGTCAAACTTAGAATTAGGCCACCAAACTTACGTCTCCCATTCTCAATTTCATTCTTCTTTTGAAATTTGATTCCCTTGGAAGTAATGGATAGCTCAATTTCACTATAATGATAAGCGCCGTTTCGTTGTGGTTATTCTCGCTTTCAAGGGACCAAGTGTATGGGCTTGAGCGATGCCTGAGCTTCGCATAGGCGCACGCAGAGGCCGCTCGTCGAAGTTAGCGCCGGAGCCGGGGCATTACGTGAAGACACGAGCCGCCGTAGCCAGGCAATCGTCGAAGAGGCCGAGGACGAGATTGGAAACTAGAAGATTGAAAGAGAGAGAAGAGGTTGGTGATGATAAGAAAGCTGTTGATGGTGGTAAAATCGTTTTGATTTCTGAGAGAAAAGAAGAAGAGGAGAGTGGTGGGCCTTTGGATTTGGAGGGTAAAAAGGGCAAAAGGAAGAACTTTGATTTGAGTGTTGGTGGTGAAGAGGAGAAGGATAAGAAAGTTGTTGAAATGGGTGATAATAGCGGTGGTTTAAGTGCTAACAAAGCTGGCCAAGAAGAGGAGGGTAGTACTGCACCTTTCCCCGAGACGGTATGTAATTGTGTTTTTGGGTTTATTCTTTTCCATGATTAATTCATTGTCTTCTATGAAATTTGTATTCATTTCATTGAATTCCCTTGTGTTTCGTGTTTAGTGATCCTTTTCATTTCGTTCATTTTTTGTACAAATATGAGATTATATCAGCTGGGAATGAGTTTTAAGAGCAATGCCTGGCGATTCTTTATTGATTTGTTGGAATATAAGGATGTTCCGCTGCTTTGTGTTGGATTGGAGTTGTTTGTACAGAGGTACTGTAATCTGTATGGGGTTAGCTAGGTTCATATATACGATCACCTTTTGGCTGCAAAGAGATCGCTCATTTTTTGGGAGTGGGGAGGTGCATGTATTTCAATCAGTATGTTTATGGAAGTTATTTTTGTGCAGAATCCTAATTACTATGTTAGAGTTTCACTTGTGTTACACTCGTGGAATTTTTATTGCATGGAGCAGATCCACTGCATCAATTAGGTAAGGACATGGGGCCTTATAGTTAGCTAAGTCATTCGAAACTTAGTGGGAATCGCTTACATTTAAGGGTGGTTCCATTTGTCCGTTGTAGGTGTTACTATAATTTAAATCATATTTGTGCTGATGAGGTGGGACCCAATGCACTACCCTTTACCGCATCATTTACTAAAACAGTAATCTCATTATTGCCTATTCTAGCTAAACTGTCGTTCAGAGCCATCGTTAACCATTGGTCGAGCAGCATGTGGGGCTTTTTCGAAATTATAATAACCTATTTTATTAAATTGTCAAACTTGAACCAATGATTTTGTGACTTTAGTTATGGTTAAGTTTAACTTTCATAGTTTTGCGAGCTTTTTTTTTTTCTCCCTGGAGTGATCGATAGGGTTATGACATGAATGGGGGAAATATGTTGGTGATTGTTTAGAACACATACCAAAAGAGTCAAAAGATGATTCTTTCTTTTCCTAGGTATTTACATGGGTTGTTCTTGTCACTCGTATGTATAAAATTATATATGATGTTTAATTCATATAAAAGTTGGTTGCATTTAAATATGCATTCGTTCTAATATTGCTTATAAATTTTCTTACTAATTGTGAAACTTTTGTTTTCCTTTTTCAAGGTTCAAGTGGGAGGATCGCCTGTATATAAGATAGAAAGGAAGTTGGGTAAAGGTGGATTTGGTCAAGTCTTTGTTGGACGTCGTATTTCTGCTGGAAATGACAGGCCGATGGGTGCTGGAGCTTTAGAGGTAAAATTTTGTTAGAATGATAGAACTATTTCCCTAGATGTTTAATCCTTGTCATGCAATATATTTATCACTTTTCCTCCTTGTGTTTCTTCAGGTAGCTCTGAAATTTGAGCACAGAAACAGTAAAGGCTGTAACTATGGCCCTCCCTATGAATGGCAGGTCTACAGGTAAGTGCTTTTGTTTTACTTTTTCTTCATTTTACTGTATAAATGATTCACCTTTGCCGTTTATTATTTTGGGTTTGGGATCATTAATCTATTTAATTCACGTTATACTTTCATTTCTCAGTGCTCTTGGTGGTAGCCATGGGGTGCCGAGGGTACACTATAAAGGAAGGCAGGGTGATTACTATGTTATGGTACATGTCACCAACTTGCTTCTCTTACATTTGTCTCAGAACTTGTTCACTTTTTTAATGTTTACACTTTTCAGGTCATGGACATGCTTGGACCAAGTCTCTGGGATGTATGGAATACTTCTGGCCAGGCGTGAGTATATTCTACATTATCATCTGTATCCATTCGTGTACACCAATGAATAATGCTAAACTGATAAATATGTTTCTGTTTTAATTTTTCCAGTCTCTTAGTTTGCTTGTCATGAAAACTGGATCAACTGTTATTTCTGAGGTTGTCTTTTTGTTTTGTGTCCCTCCCTCTGTTTTTTCCTTTCTGTTGTTGATAACTTCCTTTCTATTTTTTGACGTGATTTTTGATGTATCATGCATAATTGTCCCCTTTTCATGTACAGGATGTCTCAAGAAATGGTGGCTTGCATTGCAATAGAGTCATTGTCAATCCTAGAGAAGATGCATGCAAGAGGGTGTGTAATGAGAATGCTTTTGTCTATTCTATTTTAATCTTGGAAAGCTTGAGAAGTTGAAATTGTTTCTACTGATTCTAGCTTCACTGACTATTCAGTCCATTTAGCTGCTGATTATTCTCAATGTAACCTGTGAACTTAGATATGTGCACGGGGATGTTAAGCCAGAGAACTTTTTACTTGGCCAACCGGGTACACCACAGGAGAAGAAGTTATTTCTTGTTGATCTTGGTTTAGGTGACTACAATCTCATTAACCTGGTGTCTTTTCTATTCAATGATTTTGATATTTGTCTCATTGCTAATTAAAATTGCAGCAACAAAGTGGGAAGATGGTGGCAGTGGGCAGCATGTCGAATATGATCAACGTCCTGATATGTTTAGGTGAGAATGGAGTTGATACTGTGGCTAATGTCCGGTGTAGGTCCTTGAGCATTATCTGTGATATTTTTCCTCCTTAATATCTGTAGGGGAACTGTTCGATATGCCAGTGTTCATGCCCATTTAGGAAGGACTGCTAGTAGGAGAGATGACCTTGAGTCTTTAGCATATACACTTATCTTTTTGAATCGAGGCAGATTGCCATGGCAAGGTTATCAGGTGCCAATTCATTTTGTGTGTATTTGAACATTTATGTTAACATGTAGGCACATTGTCAATGTCCTAAACAATCCTTATGTATTTCCTCTTTGGGTTAGAATAGCATTTTAACATCTTTTGTCTCTTTCCTTTCTCTTTCTAATCATCTTAGGGAGATAACAAGTCCTTCCTAGTTTGCAAGAAGAAGATGGCAACATCTCCAGAAATGTTATGCTGCTTTTGTCCACCGCCTCTCAAACTGTTTCTTGAGGTTGTGGTGAATATGAAGTTTGATGAAGAGCCAAACTATTCCAAGCTAATTTCTTTATTTGATGGCTTAATAGAAGCAAATCCAGCTATAAGACCAATAAACACTGAGGGTGCTCAGAAGGTGATGTCTTCAGTAATATATGCAATTTTTCTGTACTGTTTCATTGGAGTCTTATAATTATTTATTCAACTGGCAGATTATTTGTCAAGTTGGTCAAAAACGTGGTAGGTTGAATGTTGAAGAAGATGATGATGGTCAACCTAAGAAGAAGGTTCGTCTCGGAGTTCCAGCTACGCAATGGATTTCTGTTTACAATGCTAGGCTGCCTATGAAACAGAGGTATATTCATGTTTTGATGCATAATCTGACTCATGTCCCTGAAAGGAAATTGGTAGATATTTAATTCATAATAAGCACTGCATTTAAGAAGATGAGTCTTTATTTTCAGCAATCAGCAAAAAAAAGTTAATTGGTTAGGTTTGGAGGAGATCCCTCATTGTGTTCCATCATGTGTTATTCTTAATGGGGGTTTGCGTCAGTTTAAAATCAACTTAAATCTCGCGAGAAGGAGAACATGGGAGCGGTTTGGGATCATCATTGAACCTTTCTTATGTTGGTTTTGTTAGATTCTTTCGCCTGCCAATTGTTTAGTTTGGTATATGATTCAGCTTTTTTAATGGGCCTTTTTATATGAGAGTTATTTGGTACATTATAATGTTACTGCACTTCTGTGTTTTTAGGTACTAAGAGTGAGGGTAGAATCATTTGTTTTTATGGTGTATATGCTTACCTGCTCTTGTGTATTTTTAGGTACCACTATAATGTTGCTGATGGACGGTTGGAACAACATGTGGATAGGGGAGTCAATGATGGGCTGCTTATCAGTTGTGTCGCATCATGTTCAAATCTTTGGGCACTAATTATGGATGCTGGAACGGGATTTACACAACAAGTTTTTGAATTATCACCATTTTTCTTACACAAGGTGAATATGTACAGCAACACATGAGTATATTTATGTATATATAATATTTGAACATGTTTTCATTTTAACCACACCATATTGCAACTTATTAACAATGTGTAATTGTCTGCCCAATTTTACAGGAATGGATTATGGAGCAGTGGGAGAAAAACTATTATATTAGTTCTATCGCTGGTGCTAACAATGGAAGTTCCCTTGTAGTGATGTCCAAAGGTTTGTTAGCATTAAATGAACTAAGTGTCTATAATGTATGTATTTTACAAGCACAAGAGGACTCAGATTGAATTAATCCTTGAACTTAGAAGTCCAATGAGGTCCTTTTTTTTCAAAAAAAACCTTTATTTAGAATTTTAATTTATTCATTTTCAAACAAAGTTTCAAGATATGTACAGACATAAACAGTGGCATATACCAATTTAATTAGAGTAACAATTATCATTTCTGTTCTTTTCTGCATTCAATAGTTCTTTGATAGATCAAATAGTACTGATTTAATGTGAAAATTGAAGTTGAAGATCTAATTGATTGTAGATAAAGCTAGGAGGTCTAATTGAGCATTTGACTGAATCTTGAGAACTAATTTGAGTATTATCCTTGTTATACAATCATTGTAGTATTGCTGCCATTGTACTGTTTATCACAAAATTGTCAGTTTGCAGTAAGTGCGTCACTTTTTCCAACTTAACTTCCAAAGAAATTTAATTTTAGTATGCAATTTGTGTTTACTTGTACAGGTACTCAATACACTCAACAGTCATACAAGGTCAGTGACTCTTTTCCCTTTAAGTGGATAAATAAGAAGTGGAGAGAAGGATTTCATGTAACCTCAATGGCAACTGCTGGATCTCGATGGGGTATTGTCATGTCCCGCAATGCTGGCTTCAGTGACCAGGTCACAGTTTTTTCCCTGAATTTTTTAACTGTTGATGTTCGGTGTACCTAATTAAGTAGATGGTTCTTGTGAAGCTTTTCTTGATCTAGATTTGCATTTCATAAAGGCTTTCCAACTAAAGAGTGAGCACAGATGCTTCTATTTGAATTTCATGGATACCAAAATTTCATTTCATTTGTTTCCAGTTACTTTCTTAATTTTTGTTAACGTGAAACCTTCAATTTTTTCTTTATTTTTTGTTTCTTTTGCATTATCTTACCTCGTCACTTGCTGTTTTTGTACTTGTCATTTGGATTTATTAGGTGGTGGAACTTGATTTTCTATATCCAAGTGAGGGAATCCACAGAAGGTGGGATAATGGCTACAGAATTACATCAACTGCAGCGACATTTGATCAAGCTGCTCTTATCTTGAGTGTGCCCAGACGCAAACCAGGGGATGAAACTCAGGAAACTTTGCGGACTTCTCAATTTCCTAGCACACATGTTAAGGTACGTAATCATGGAATGCAAGAGTTGATCTAATCATATGTAAAACTAAAGATTGATTCCGTTAATTTGGTGGTCTTGCACGGACACTGTGTTGGCTAGTTTTGGGGAAAAGATATTCTTGGTTTACAATGCTTCTCTAGTTTCTCATTGGTGGATCACTATGCTGTATTCATGGTTGTTTCTGTTATCTCTGACCCAGTTCTTATCAGTATGATTTCTAGACACTACATTCAAGTTTTTATAGTACAAAATTTCATTATTCAACTTTGTTAAAAATTAGTTTCTGGGATGCATTCTTACATCTACCTTTGCTGCCTCATGCAGGAAAAATGGGCGAAAAACCTCTATCTTGCTTGCTTGTGCTATGGGCGTACCGTTTCTTGAAGTGCATCTGTAGTTGCAGGGAAACTTTCTGCAGCAAGAAGAAAATTGAAAATGATCAAGTAGTTTTGATGTTCCTCTCTCCTACCATATGTCTATCCAATTTTTCATAATTTTGTACAAAATATTATAGGAGCTCTAGCCTCTTGTACTGGAGAGCTTTTGATATGTCCAGAACAGTTCACATTTGAAGATTTAATTTTTATCTTTTATTTTTAACATTTGCTGCAACAATTGCACATTTCCATTGCGCTTGGTTTGAAGGAACTTGATAAGTATTGGCTCCAAAACCAGCCATTGAACACAAACTTTTGAGGGTGTGTTCTTGAATCTGGAAGATACTGACAAAGGATAAGCTACTGAGATCCAACCAAAGCAATTATGAAGCATTTAGTCATTTGTAGGACACATAAGATGAGGCGTTTGCAGACTTCCCTTGTAGTTTCCAATTTGCTCTGAACCAATATCTGCAACTTTCTACTAATGTCTAGGATGACAATGAGCTGAGTTTGAAAAAGTTTGGCCTAAAATGAAATGAGCTCCGTCGGACTTCAAGTGTAGACTTGTGTATGGTCAGTCACAATAATGTCAAAAGTTGACTTGAGTTCGTTCGAGTTGGGGCTAGGTTTAGGCCCCTTAGATCTTCTGTCTCATTTTTTATGTACCAATTCTGTCCTATTTAATTTCAACCGTTTATTTTTGTGAGGTCTCACGTAAATAGATGGTTGAGATTAAATGAGACATGATTGGTACATGAAAAATGAGACAGAAGATCATGCCCAGGTTTAGATTGATTTTAGATCAAATTCAGCTCGATGAATGAGTTTTTGCATTTTTTATATGCTTGAAGCTCAAGCAAGAGTTCATAAAATCATTTTGAATTCGACTCGATCCGATCAATTACTATTCTCTATACTTAAAGTTATGACTTTTACTTTGAACAAAAAGGATAGAGTATACTAAGTACATTACATAACTAATCTAGGAAAACAAACCCTAGACATATCTTTTTAAAAAAATGAGAGGTAACCTATAAGTGTAGTATCAAAAGTGGTGATTCCTAACTCAAAATGAGAGGTGGCGTTGGCGAGCCAGTCTGCACACTGGTTGCCCTCTCTGTAGATATGACGAGGTATAACTACCTAGTTCTGAGCAAACATCTCGTTAATACCCATAATTAGGGGATTGTGAGACATTGTCCTTTTAGTTGAGAAAGGCAGGATAGTAGTCACCGTTAGAGAATCTACCTTTAATTCAACTTGACGATCCCAAGTAAGCTTGAGTTTAGAGAAGACTCCTCAAAGTCCCGCAGAAATAGGAGAGCACCAACTAATATTCTGAGCAAAACCTCTAAGTCAAGTGCCTGTACTATCTCAAATAAGTCCACCTGTTGAGGCCGAAGAGGACGTTCTTTTGCACACTCCATCCGTATTCAGCCTTAGCCAACCATGCGAAGGTTTAGACCAGCCTCTAAGTTGTTCAATTCGAGGTCGGTGGCCAATATTAACTCTACCTTGCCAGACCAAAACCTTGTGAATCTGGTGAATATACTCCAGTACATAAGATGCAGGGGATTCCGGCCTACAAGTGTGTTTATCAAAAATAGTTTTATTTCACCAGGATCGTAGGAACCAACAAGCAACACCAAAGATAATTGACCAATCAAAGCCAAACACCAATTGGTATTTTTAGAGATTCATAACTAACCATTCGTGAGAGTTTAGGGTAAAGAAATTAGTGGAGATTACATGTGGGGGGAACGCATGCCATAAGATATGTGTTTTGGTGCAGCCCCGAATTATATGTAGCTAGGATTCTTCTGCTCGACAATGATAGCATACAAACTCAGTAGTTAACTGTGATAGATCCATGGTAAATAAATAAATAAAAAGAGCAAATAATGGTTTGTGGGCACAACACTTTCCTTGAAAAATCAAATTATGTATGAAGGAAGAAAAGTTTTGTTTAGGGCTTTCCAAATATGTTATTGTTTCTATTTTTAAAAAAAAGAAGCTTGTAAAAATCTTTGAGCAAGTCCGGACGTCCTAATTCAAGTCGAAGCAGTTTTGTTTCCGTATAAGCTATAAGCCCCGTTAAAGTTTGGATCTTTTTGTGTAAATCATGGACCATTGCGTCTATCCGTCGATAGACGAGACATAAAAGGACTCAACTTCACTTGTAACCATCTCCCTCCACACGTTTTTCTTGTAGACTAACCAACGGATACAGTTTAGTTTGAGCGAGAGAGATGATGGCATCACCTAGTCCTCATCTCTCAGCCATTCCACAGTGCTTGTCTTTATCTTATGAAGCCTTTAAACATAGCTGTAAGTTCTTTCCCATGACGACCCTTCGCGGCTTTTTTTAATCTCTAGTATATTGTTTTACATGATTATTAAGTGAATTTGAGCTTTTTGCAATCTTGGGCCATTGTCAAGTTATCATCTTTTCATTGCTGCAGTCAGGCTCAAGAACCTTTTTTTTTTTCTTTAAATGTTAATATAGCCAAAAAGCAGTTAGCAGTAATGAACTTTGTGGGTAGCTTTTGATCTTGGCTGAATTGTCAAAAAGGTCTCATCTTTCAGGTTTATAGTTTGATTCTAACCTCAATTTCGATTTTGTTGGCCTAGAAAAAAAACAATTTCGGTTTCATTCTTCACATCATCTTGATTGTCTTCATGTGTTCAAACAATTTTGTTAGTGTCGATTAAGCATTAACCCTCTGCTCAATGTTCACAGCTCTGAAATCCAAGGAAGTTGGGTTTCGTGTGAGGTCAAGTTTGGAAAATGAGAGCTATAGTTCCAACTTTTCTGATGATTCACCAGAGTCCACCAAGAAGAAGGTATGGTATTCTTTTAGTATGACACTTAACCATTTCCATGTTGCATAGTAATATTTGTAGTTCAACTTGTTAAATGAAAATTGAGACCCATGTCTGAATTTTGGTCATCACCGATAATTGAATTCTTGGTTGGACAGACAAAGTGAAAAACTGATAAAGGGAAGGGTGAAGATGCATGATTACCCTTTCAAGTTCATACTTATGAACCATCAGAAGCAGATATCCTTCGATTTGTGTTTTCGTTAGATTGTAGCTGTAACTTTTTAGTAACTGATTCTATGGTTTATTACTGACCAAGTAACAACATCAATTCTTGTGATAGGTACCTCAAGTATCAACAACAAGGCGGTGGTGCCTTACTTGCTTATGCTCATCTATGATCTTGATTAACAAATCTGGGACCTCCATTGGCACCCCAAAGGCAATTGCTTCAGACGGAAAAGAAAGAGCTGTATGTCGGAACTGTCTTGGCAGTGGTGCTGTCATCTGTAAGTGTGTTCTTCTTCTCTTTTACGGTTCTTAGTAACAAGTACCTATGGTAACTGTATACTGTTGGTAAAATCTACAAAATGATGTGCCTGCTTGGAGAAAAGTTTCAGGTGGTGACTGTTACTAGTTAGATCCTGGCGAAGTAATGATTATCAATTTCTTATGCTTTTTATGCATACAGAGTCTGTAGTAGCTTCAATGTTTGTTCATATATATCTGGCTTTGTCTATCTTTTAAAAGTGTGAATTAGATCTTGTTATTCGTTTTGTGTAGGCGATATGTGTGGTGGCACTGGAAAATGGAAGGCTCTTAACAGAAAACGTGCAAAAGATGTCTATGAATTTACAGAATGCCCTAATTGTTATGGTAAATTTGATTTCCTCTTGGTTCCCTTCCTTCACATTACAAGATACAGGTCCTTGATCTGCATATTATTTTTCTCGTCTCATTTTTTCCGGTTTCAAAATCGATCTTCACATTGCATTTGAAAGCATGGATCCAAAGTCAATTACAGTTGTTGAGCAGATGCCTTTTTTAGTATGTAGCTTCTTTGTGACATTTACAGGGAAGGATCTGAAATTGAAGCAGGCTTTGGTTCTGTTGTTGGGTGCTTCATATAGTGATGCAAATAATAGAAATTGTTGAAGATTTGTGTGTATTAAACTGGAAATGTTGACGTTCAACTGAAACATCGAGTAGTTCTGGTAAAAGTCTAAAATGTTCTTAGAATCGAAACATGTTACATTGTAAGTTGTTCTCAACTTATTTGATCATAGAGGCATCAACAGCTGCATCCAACAAATTCTTCTCTCTTTTTGGCTAAATATTTGTGGATACTTTCCTTGAAGATTGACAGATTCTTGGTATAATCAGGTCGAGGAAAACTTGTGTGCCCTGTCTGTTTAGGGACTGGTTTGCCAAATAATAAGGGTCTTCTTAGGAGGCCTGATGCGCGGAAGTTACTTGATAAGATGTATAACGGCCGGATCCTCCCCAGCTCTTAAGTCACTCCTTCCGCTTTCCTGATGTACCTTATCGGTAGTTATCTCTATGAAAATACCATACTTCAAGCTATCAATTCTATATAGCACAAGCTGATGTTTCATCTGAAGTTGTTGCAGTTTGACAGGTTACTTCTCAATCAGAGATTTTCAACATGTTACTCTCATGAAGTTTTGTCTGTTCCATAAAACGCCACATAGTGAGTCAAAATCCTGCTAAACGATTTAACCTGAACAATTCTCCTCAAGCTGTTCACATGGTAGTTTCTGCTCAGCCTCATACTTTTGCTGTATTTCATGGTCAAGCAATGGTGATTTCTAGCTGCTGCCGACTGTCAACCCTCCCATGTCCAACCACCTAGTTCCGATGTACCCATACTAACGGCTTCTCTCTGTATGTCAATTTTCAAATATGTACACGTACATACTAGAGCAGTACAAGGACACCCTTACAAGACTGAAACTTGCTTAGTACTGTATCACTTCCATATCATTTATATAGTGGTATTTGAATTTCTTTAACATTGTTTTTTCCAGTGTATTGTACTGCAAAATTATATCTTCATTAGTATCCTTACTCTACCATACAAGCTTTGAATGTTTAAATCAGGCGACGAGATGAATGGTCGCTGAAAGACTTGAACTTGATACTGGAAGCAAATGGATCCCTTCAAGAGTCTCCATGACTTAATCACCTCCTCAAGATTAAATTTTATATTAGCAAAGGGTTTGTTATGAATATTGACTAGACACACTCAGGAAGGGTACTTTCAAATTGTGCCCAGAGGTTCATCCTTGGTAGAGAAGAAAAGTTATGGCATCAAAGATTCAAACTTTTCCTCTTTTACTTTGAAACTTTTGAGGAAAGTGATGGGCTAAGGTTAACGCTTTGTCGTACACCAAAAAAGGAAAAGTCCCCATAAATTGAATCTGAAAGTGCTGGTAGAAATTTTCATGTATATGAAACCTTTTACATTGTTTTACTTAAACAGTAGGAGACACTAGAAAAGAGCAGAACAATTGGCCAACAATTGAAGAAGGGCATCGAACTTGCTCTATGGTTCCATTTTTTCTGCTGCTGTCAACAACTTTCACAACCTGAATTTCCTACTCAGGCTCATGAAACCTTTAACATTGTTTTACTTCAATAGTAGGAGACACTAGAAAAGAGCAGAACAATTGCCCAGCAATTGAAGAAGGGCATTGAATATGGTTCCATTTTTCCTGCTTCTGTCAACAACTTTCACAACCTGAATTTCCTACTCAGGCTCAAGTTTTGTGACTCTTTCTAGTTTTTAGACATCTCCAATCTGCATGCCATTGACCTGCGTCGTCTATTTGAATGATCTCATTACTTCCACCAGACAAACTCCTGTGTATGTAAACTCGTGAATAGTTTATGCTGCTTATTTACAGGATTATGATTGCTGTCACTCTTTTATTGCTTAGCTTCGATGTTCTTGATGTTCTCAACATTGTTCTTTCCATATGCGCCCGGCAACTTTCAGCTTCAACTCCTGTCTGTCACCACCCGAAAAGAAAAGTGCCAAGTTTCTTGGAATGATTAGCCCATCTTGGCTGTCTCGAACCTTCTTATGACTATCTCGAATGCTTCGCGGAATCCCTTGCCATGTAAGCTTTCTGCCATTGCCACCGACTTCCAGACTGTAGCTAAATTGTCTTGCCTCATCCTCATTTCCCATGAATCTCAGAAAGGCCATGTAAACAGGGGAAATTCCCAGCTGGAATGCCTCGAAGTGCAAACAAAACTGTCGGCCAAAACAATTGAAAATCTGGACCAGATAAGAAAAGATCAAGCTTGGATCAAATGATAATAAGATGTCCATGATTCGGTTCGCCTAGAATGAGACTTTACCGTTAACATCCAAGTCGCATTGTCAATTTCTCTGGGATTGGACTTAACATATCTGTGATTGAAGGTGCATCCATCATGCATATCAACCTTGTGATCATTCTTGAGATGCATAACGAGACACTGGATGTCACCTGTGACAGGACACTCAGCCCCAGCATAAGGGCAATTGTATGGACGATATCTGCAGTTCTTCTCATGTTTCAGCTTGCAGTAGTATGGAAATATATCATAACATCCCCAATTCTGGTACTTGCAAGACAGCTCTAGCGACTCAGCAACTTTCTCGAGAGCCAAGCACCTTATGTTTCCAAGCTCTCCACGGCAAGTTGGGCATGAATTGGATACTCTAGCCTTGCAGCTTGAGCACAGTGTATGGCCATTGGCACACTGACATAACAAGTTGACGGATTCATCATTATGGCAAGTCAAAAGTCATCCAAAACTACTATCCTGAATGACAAATCATAATGCCTCTCATAAACTATCTTTTCAGATAAGAGAAGAAAAGCTTGCACTCATTTAATCATTAACGCGTTCAGACAGACTATCTTGACATGTTCTTATAACAGAAAAAGCAAACCTGGTAAATCGGAGGGTACATTAAAGTCATGCAAACAGGACAATCAAGTAGGTCTTGCACATCATTTGACGATGTTCCAACATTTCCACCAAAACCTGACAAAGATTTTCTGAAGGGGGAACCTCTTAACTCTCCACTGGAAGTTGCTGCATCATAATCTGCAAATACAACGCATGATTCAATCATTTTGTTGTAGACAACACCTCCAGGAGCCATTTTCTTTTAGCCACCAATCCTAGACAGATCAGTCTCTGTCTCTAGGTGCTAGATCAGGATTGCGACTTAAAACTTTGAGCTATCCACAAATGGCTCCGCCTGTCAAATCTAGAAACTGGTTAAAAATTCAGCAGAACTCGTTCTTTATGAAATCTAATTTGGTTGTGATGAACATCTTCCATCAAGATTCATCTTTTCGAGATCATAATTTACGCTATGTTGCTCAATTTGTAACAAAGCAAGAAGGAACGATCAATCTTTTAATAATACAAGAGTAAGGTTCAAGTTGGTTATGCATCGAAAGTGTAGATCTTTGAAGTAAAGTACGGAAAATTTAACAACAAACCACAAAATGTTCTGACAGATTTTGTTTTTCTCTAGAGCTGAAACAAACGATCTGGTTATGTCAGGATTACTGGAAAGATTTGCAGAAGGAATCAAAGGCATTATGATAAAAACAGAAAATAACAGAACGAGTGTGGTTCTTGTGCTTAACAGACTCCTAGAACAAAAGATCAAAATGACAAAAATGGCAACAAAATCTAACTTCTTCCATTCAAAACTCCACATTTAAAAAAAAAAAATTCCAGGATTACAGAAACTACCCAGAAGAAAAGTGAGCTAAAAGTCCCTAACGAACTACAGAAAAAGAGGAAAACCAAAACTCCATTTCACAGAAACTCTACAAACTTGAGAATCATATCACCACACAACAGATTGATGTATGAAACTATAGACCCCTGCACTTGACCCTCCAACATGAGTCAGTGAAAACTAACCAAGAACTGAAGAACCAATATGAAGATTTGGATCCATAATCATGATCAGCCAACAAAGAAAGCTGATCAAATGACCTTTAAGACTTGGAAGAAATGCCAAGTCCAAAATCTTGAATATTCATCTCAGCTTTAGCACCTCCTCAATAATTGAATCATTTTTTGACACCGAGAAAACAAAAAGGACGAGAAGGGAAAGTGGAGACGTGGAGGAATGTCCGTGATTGAAGGTCTCAATACGTTGCGTGTCCCAACTTGCCTAGTAACATCAAATGTGAATAAGAACATTACATACAAAAACTATGTTTTATACACAAGAAGAGTCAAAGAAAAGGATTATGGGATCTGCCCATACAGCAACTGACAGGTATATCTAGTGACATGAGCAGAGCTTGTACACCTCTGCATGTACTGTCGTTGAGTTTTTAAGATTTTTTTAAAGGTATTTAAAAATTTTTTACGTATATATATTTTCTATTTTTAATTAAAAAACATATTTTCTTAGACTTTAATCAAATAATAATAATAATAAAATACAAACAACCTATATATAACATTCTTAACGCTAATTCTTAAAATCGAAGTGAATTAATTAAACCCAATTCAAATAAATTATTAACTAAAATAGACTCGAATAAATTATTAATTGGAGTCGAGTTTAATTAATTCATGTCAAATTTAATAATTATGTTAATTTATCGTATTAATAATATTTAGTGCCTGTTTGGTTCAGCTTTTAGAAGATGAATAAACACTTTTTTCCACTGCAAAAGCTGTTCTTAAGAAAATTAAGTGTTTAACTGTAAAATTCAAAAACACTTTTTTTTCACAGAAATGACTTTTTTGGAAAAGTTAAAATACAGTTTTTTTAGAAGCTCAAATTTGGAGCTTTAAAAAAATACTTTTTAAGGTATATTTTTCAGATTAATTAATAAACCTATTTTTTAGTTCCATTTACCTTTATGTTTTATACATAATTATCACAATTCCTACAAAGACATCTTCGCATTTATTTTGAGATTTATATAATATTATTTAATTTTTTATATATTTTAATATTTATTTTTTAGACTAGTTTTACTTATATTATAATCCATATAAAAGATTTGATTAGATATATTTTTATTTATGTTTTATATGGTTTAAAATTATATAATAATAATATATTGTACTTTGCATATTGTTTAATATATTTTAAATAATATTTATATGAGTAAATAATTTTTATTACAAAATAAAATATAATTAAAATTAAAAGTAATTTTTATTTTTATATTATCAAACAGTTTATTGTATGAAGCTCTTTCAAAAAAGTTCTTTTTTAAATGATAGCCAAACAGTTAACTGACTTTTTAAAAAAGCTCTGCTGATATAAGTCCATTCAAACAGACACTTAATTTCTTCTTACATTTGTCTTTTTGTTATTATAAACAATATTTTTAGCCAAAATATAAAACAATATTTTAAAAAAGATTTAAGTTAGACATCTTTTTTATTTTGAGGGAATAGATCTCTATGTCATCCTATGCCTACACTTTCTCAATAGGGTAGAATTATTTGAGTATACATCAAATTTTATATTCTAATTACTCTAATATAATTATATTTTATTAAATTTTATTTATATATTTATATAAGGTCTACATAAGAATTAATAAAACGTGATAAAAACATAATCACTTGGATAAGAGACCCGAAATCATTGAACCTGCCTCCTCGTTTTTATTATTTCCATGACCTTACTTTTCATGATCAGTAGCAGTGACCGTTGAAGCTTTCCCATCATATCCCATCTATTCAGGCTTTCGTTTTCCCATTCATCCTTGAATGTGACAACGACATTCCCATCACGCAACGTTCCTTTCATCTTCCATTTAAGTTTGATTTGACTTCAGATGGATAGACGTTTGAAGGGATTCGATTACATACAACTACAACCACCCACTTCTTGATTTGTCCATTTCCGTTGGCTTATCTGGTGAAAAGTCAAGAAAGATTGCATCTTTTTTGGGATTGGATCTCTTGTTTCAGAAGATCCCGTAGACTTGAGCATGCTTGATTATGGACTGGAATGATAAATTAATAGTATGTATATGCGGAGATGTGCATCAGAATCGAAGGAATCCAAAGACCAATCACAGGAACATTGGCGTGAATATTATGGGCCTTTTAATTAGGCTAGGCTGAGTCCCGGTAAATTTGAGCCCGTTTTGTTAATTTTGGGCAAACTCGGGCCCATTTGTCATTTCTAAGTTTAATTTTTTGTTTTTCTATTTTCAATTTTTAGTTTTGTTTTCATTTTAAATAAAAACAAAATTTTGTTTGTGTTATTAATATTAACGTAGTTATGTTTTTATCATCGGCAATAACTACATATGAGTCTCTTTACCCGATAGGGCTAAGGGTGTGAACGATCAGATCTTTTCAGATCTTACGCTTCAACGGGACTTCAATTCAGTGTTGATGATGATGATGAATAATTACGTATGATAAAATTTAAAGATAAATTATTTTTAATTAAATAAATTTATTTTAATCTCTTATATAATATTTTTATTAATATGTTATTAATAAAATTATTTTATTATATTAAAATAAATAGTTTACAATTTAACTTTTTCCTTATAAATTAATATTTATTTTAAGAATAATTTAATCATTAAATCAAATTTTATTTAAATTTATATATTTTGGTGATATTTTATATTTATTAATAATTATTAAATTAAAATATTAATTAAAATTAAATTATTCATAATTCTTATTAATAATTAATATATTAAATAAATAAATAATATATATTCAATTGATAGTAAATCATATTATAAAAAAACAAAAATAAAAAACAAAAATCAGGTGATAGTAAGTCAATAATATAATTTTATATCTAATTTTCTACATGGAATGTTCTAATAATATGAACAATGAAAAGGACCCAAACTCAAATAACACCATTAATGTTTACACTGGACTCAAAAATTGAATTAAGTATTCAGTTTACATTGGACTCAAAAGGGTCTGCTCGAATCAGTTTAACCCAAATGCCAAACAACATCCTCGGACTTCAGGTTTGCCCGATTGATTGGATTAGGTCTAAGCCTATTAAAACTCGAGCTAACCCGTTTCATTTCCAAACCCAATACTGATATAGATATCATAATTAATCTTCCAAGGTCTTAATTATAGATATGATAATTACCATGTTCTTGTTAATTAGTTGTTCCTTACTAATTAGTACCTATTTGGATAAATTTATATTAATAAAGTTTTTGTCAGTAGAGTTTTTCTAATAAGTTAGTTGAATGTTTGGCTGTCATTTAAAAAAGAATTTTTTTGAAAAAGCTTCATGCAATAAACTGTTTAATAATATAAAAATAAAAATACTTTTAATTTTAACTATATTTTATTTTGTAATAAAAAATTATTTATGCATATAAATATTATTTAAGATATATTAAATAATATGTAAAGTACAATATATTAATTATTATATAATTTTAAACTATATGAAACATAAATGAAAATATATCTAACCAAATCTTTTATATAGATTATAATATAAGTTAAATTAATATAAAAATAAATATTAAAACATATAAAAATCAAATAATATTATATAAATTTAAAAATAAACGTGAAGATGTATTTGTGGGTATTATGAAAATTATGCGTAAAAAATAAGAATAAAGGAGACTAAAAAATTAGCTCATTAATTGCTTTGAAAAATTTACCTGAAAAATACTTTTTTGAAAAGCTCCAAATTTAAACTTTTAAAAAAACTGTATTTTAGTTTCCAAAAAAGTCATTTATATGAAAAAGTGCTTTTGGATTTTACAATCAAACACTTATTTTTCTTAAAAATAGCTTTT
The DNA here is from genome assembly GCA_027568895.1 of Erythroxylum shatona. Classification (NCBI taxonomy): domain Eukaryota; kingdom Viridiplantae; phylum Streptophyta; class Magnoliopsida; order Malpighiales; family Erythroxylaceae; genus Erythroxylum; species Erythroxylum shatona. The sequence continues at coordinate 452,967 of JAOSBK010000204.1, forward strand.
GCGGTAGAAAAAAGTACTTATTCACTCTCTAAAAACTGAAACAAACAGAAAGTTATCTTTGTATTTAGGTGAAGGTAAAAGGTTCTCCAAGCTTGACCTAAAAATTTATGTATAGGCTTTAGTTTGGTCCCAATCTTCAATAGGTTCAGAATTTGATCAAGCTCGATTATTTTCTTTTTCAAAAGAATTAATGGCAAAGCAAAGTTGTTTCAACAAGCATTACTTGACATATTCAACAAGCACTACTTGAAAGCAACCCAACTTAAATTCGTGGCCTAGAAACTGCCTCCACAGGTTTATACGCCTAATTACGTGATTTCTGGTTTGTCTGTTCTGGATAATTTGAAGAGTAAACGTCAAGGAAAGCATGCATCGTCATGGCCAACTCAACAACGCTGTCATCTTGGCTTTTGTTCACATTTTTGGTCCTACATTCTCAAGAGTCACGTTCTTCTTTCCCATCAGGTTTAGCCTTATTATGTCATCATCGTCATCACCATAACCACTTCCTCCAATCCCTATGAATTTATGAATTAGAAGTCAATCATACCTCAAATCAAAATGGGTTTGATTATTAAATCACCTCCTCTCCAGTGTCTATGAATTTATGAATTAGCAATATTGAATTATACCTCAATTCAAAATGGACTTGATTAAACATGTGTCTCAGAATAACTGGAAAAACTATAACATGTTAGGCAAAAGGAAGCTTCCTTTGATTTTCTCAAAGAGACTACATGCAATTATGCACTTGCTTAGATAAGACCAATAAGAAGAGTAGTTATCTGAATTATTCAATGGCATGTGGTCAATTAGCAGCTTCCATTAGCTTTATCCACAAGTCAAAGAGAGGCGGCTAAGGCTTTCCAAGTCTTCCTTTGAAAGTCCTTTTCTATATATAACTAAATAACCTTGCTCATCCATAATTTCCATTGAACACCTTCATATCATTCTCCGAAAACAACCTTTTTTTTGCATATCCTGAAATTCTTGAAATTATGGGTCTGGAGGGTTCATTAGCTGATGTTTTGATGAAGGTGGCCATGTTCGTTCTGGTTCAAGCTTTGGTTTATCTCATACTATCCAATTCATCAAACGTCTTCTCCAAGAACAAGATGAGATCTTGGAGTTTCAAACAAGCTCGGTCTGCCAGCATTCGTCGTATTTTGGCTACCGTCTCTGATGTTCCTGCCACCGGCGAGCCTTCACCGTCCATAAGGGGTTCAAGAACATCTAGCCAAGATGTTCCAATATTTGATGATTAAGTTTGCTTTGATCTCCTCAGATGTTTTACTTCTTTGTAAATGACAATCTCTCTGTTTTCTGTGCTTCTTAAATACGATACAGAAAGAAGCCATAGATTTCTTCTTTTTTAATTTCCAATTTCTATATTGTATACATTTGTTCTTTTGAAGTGAGTAAACATAAATATACTCTTTATTTGTATTGTCTCCATCTTTTACAGTCTATGGGAAAAAAAAAGGTGTCAAGTTTGAGGGACTTCACAAACATGAAGAAGATGATTATCCAATAAAAGGGTATTGTCTCCATCTTTTACAGTCTATGGGACAAAAAAAGGTGTCAATTTTGAGGGACTTCACAAACATGAAGAAGATGATTATCCAATAATGCAGTTTGATGATAGACGATGGTGAATTGTATCTGGTGTAGGTTTAAATGGAATGACTGATTCAATCAAAAAAATTAAAACATGATACTTAAAGTGTAAACAAAATCAAAGTACAATCCAACTTGAAACCTAATTAGATTAGAATGAGTTCAAATTTGACCTAAATTTTTTTAAATAAGTAAAAAAAGGTCGAATTAGGATTAGGTTTTCGTATCAAATTAAACTTAAAACTCTTTTCTTTTTTAATTTTGAGTCAAATATAAGTAATTTTTTAATTTTAGATTCAATCACATGCGAAATCTGATCAACCAGCATCATCTTGTCCATTGAGTTAATGTCAAATCTTCTACTTGAAACACTTCATTCCTAGATGTTATTCGTGGTTATGCTTCAAGAAATTAAATAATAGCAAGTTTACAATAAATCTCTTAAGAATCTTATCGTCATCATTGTTATTATTATTGGGTATAATATGATTATATATCATATCTTGTACAGAGAAAAGGATTTTTATTCTACATATCATTCGAGCTTATTCTAAATTCATCGATCAAATTGAGCTAACGAGACCTCCACCACCACTTGGTCCAGCTAAGTTTGCATTAACTCTTCTGCAACTCAATCTGACTTCTCCACTTGTTCCTGTCAGGACACTGAGATTCCCCATTCTGACCATGGATACTATAAAGTTTTCAAAGAAAACTGTCTGATTGGAGGTGAAATTGTTGACAATGGGAATTGTATCGGCTCCAGTTGTTGAGAGCAGCTCTTGATCGGTCTGAAGTAAGCCATAGTGTATTTGGAGATTGGAGAAATAGTTATTATCGAAACCGTTAGGAGTTGTTGGATCAAGATCAGCCAACACACTCTCATTCCCACCTTGTGGACAGAGCTTTTGGAGTGTTGTCAAGTAAGTTGGGTTCAGGGTTGGATCAGGAAGATTGGTGTCGTTGAAATCGTATAACCGGCTTATGAAAGTTACACATCGAGCTCGTCCAAATGTGTGAGCACCTGAAGCAATAAAACATGTGATGCTTCAATGTTATCGGAAGACTTTCTAACTAGTTATTTTCGGAATTGTAGTTTTCTTAAGTTGGAATAGAGTTGTTGTTAAGTCAGTCTGAGCTTCGAGTTAGGTTCGGACTTAAAAGGACTGGTCAGGTTCGGTCCAAAAGGTGTTTAACCACTTCGAACTGAGCCTAGAACATAAAGTCAACTTTAGTTAATTATGCCAAAATGATACTGTTTTGGTGTTGGTCCAGGCTGTATATAGGAGTCGGACTGGGTCCGGGCAGTTAATTGTTTCGTTTTTGCTGTCTTTCTAAAGAAAATGAAGTTGATGGTACCTGAAAGTGAAACAAGATCGGTGTTGTTGTTAAGTCCAACATTAGTGAACCTTGCCTTGAGTTGATCAAGGGTATCATTAGAAGCTGGAAGGTTGAGATTTGCCAGAGTTCTGTTTGCTGTTGTGCTGTCTCTTCTTCCTAACAGGTTTGTCCATGGAGGCCCTCCTGCCTGTATAAAATTTTTTATCAAGTTCAATGATAGAATAATCCAAGTTATTATGTCACAAACAAACTAGGATCAGGGTTTCAAAATCTGGCACTTTTAATCTGTATTCATCAATGAAATTGTTTTGTGTTTCCGTTCGAAGTTTTGATGCTCAGGAAATAGTTACTCGTTCATGTCCGGACTAGTTCAGTAACAACTTCAATTCGAGTTTAAGAGAATCATAGGCCCGAAAATAGCTACAGGAACTTGTTAAATTTACCAGATAAACAGATCTTTCAGCTGCAATGGTAAGTAGGTCAGCACAGGAAACGACTCCAGGACAAGCAGCCTCCAGGGCACTCTTAATTCTATCAACAACATCGAAACCTCGAAGTGAGTTGTTGTTGCGAAGGGCGTCTTTCTCACTCTGTATAGTTGCTGAATTGTCTAACAGAACTGATGCATCACAACCCTGAAACAAAGATCAGAACCTTTCACAAATCACAAAGTTTCTACTCTAAACTACTCCATATCCAAGACTTGAGGAAAAAAAACAAATAAATGAAGAGGGTTCTTTTCACTTACCGTGACAAAACAGTCATGGAAGTGAAGCCTAAGAAGGCTGGCACCGATCCTGGAATCATGTTGCAGTGCCTGAACTATAACTTCTTGAACAATACTAGTCACGTTTGGACATGTTTCATTATAAAATGTTGGAGATAGCTGACCATAGGCCAATGATCCTGCAAGCAAAATTACTGCAGAAACCAAAACTGAACTCGTCTGCATTTTGCAAGAATAAAAATCTTCAGTGTTCATAACTTGATCAGGGACTGATTCAATCATACATTTATAAAGCAGAAGTAGGAAGTAAAGACACGTTATTACTGAAGAGTTTGACTAAATTGCAAAACAAAAACGTGCTATACTAAAGTCAATTTAAAAACGAGGATAATAAAAGTGAGATTCATTTTCAATAAATCTTCTAATTTCATCTTTCAATCTTGATATTGTGCCAAGGTCGTTTGATTTGATTTTGCATGTAAATTTAATTTATTTTTATTAGTGTCATTTGATTTATTCCTACATAAATATCAATAACTCCGATATTTCTTTTTATAAAATCGACAAAGCTTCTATTGGGAGATAAACGCAACTCTCCAAAGAACTAATCAAAATTTAACAACAAAACACTCTTTTACTTTAATCGATAAATCAACGAAAGAATAAGAAACTTAGCAACAAAGCAAATATCAAGATTTACATTAAAAAATTCTCACTATGAACCAAAGTGACAAGCAAATTCACTATATTCAAATAGGGATTTACAAAATTTAGTTATCTCACCCCACAATTATAAGTTGTATCACAAAATTTCATGATTAAAACTAAAAGTTGATATGTTAATTACCAAACTCTCACGTGAATTCCAAAAATATTTAAAAAAATGAGAATACTATATTGTTTACTTTCTCTATGTTTTTCTTCAAATTTTGGTGTTTTAACTGCTCAACTATTCAAAATCTACGTATCTTTTCTTTTATATCACGAAGTAGGTTTTTTATATTGTACACAATTATATACACAGGCCGTATAAGTGGTCATATCTTTTTAGCATCGCCTCACTTACAGATATACACAATCACAAAGAGTTACATAATCGTTATACACAACCATGTAAGTCACGAATATGGGCCTGTATACAATCATGTCCGTCATGAATATAGGCGTGTACACGACCGTGTAAGTTACAAATATGGGCATGTATACAATCATGTCCGTCATGAATATAGGCGTGTACACGACCATGTAAGTCACAAATATGGGCATGTATACAATCATGTCCGTCATGACTATAGGCGTCTATACAACTGTGTTTGCCTTCAGTCTTCACATCTTTCTCCACACGATTCTAAACTCTTACATGATTGATCAACACGGCCATATAAATAAAAGACACGTGCGTGGTGTCACTTGCACAGTTCAAGGTGTCTTGCACTTTAGAATCGCTTGTGAAATCACAGCAATTGTTTTTTGGGATGTTTCTTACATTTGAAGTTCCTTTCCTTTCAAACAAAGTTAAACTCTTTTACTTATTGAGACTAAGAGTACTTTAATAATAATTAAATACCACGTGTCACGTTATAAATAATCATTAGAAGTAAAAGAAAAGCTGGTGATCATTTAACATTTAAGTGACATATACTATTCTTGGTAAAAAAATAGATTGCCATTAACCATAAGTAATTAACTCGACTTTGATAATGTTAGGATTACGTAAATCACACGATATTAATATTTAATTACATTGCAGTTTCATGTTCTATCCCATTTTCAACCATGCAGACTTATTTTAGACAATCTGTTAAACCTAATTTACTCTGTCTATTTCTTGTTTATGATTGATTTGGGTTCTAACCTTTTTATGATTAGCATTTGCTCTAGTCATTGCAATGACAACATTTTATTTGTATATATATTTTTCCACTAATTACACATGTTATTTGGAAATACTCGCTCTACTCGTTGAAAATACGAGTGCGTACTATTGAACTTTTTATATCTTAAGTGTTAACGAAATTTTTACTAGTTGTTATTGTTATCATAAATTTATAAAGCCTTTTTTTAATATCAATAATATTAATCGCCATCTTTTGAATATATATAGGATAGATCGTATGCAAAATTCCTCAAATTGGGTATTTTAGATAAATTAATTATTCGATAAATTAATTGTTTAAAATAAGTGATAGATTCAATCATAGATGCTTTGAGATCCTAAAGTATCTCCAATCTTAGGCTTGGTATTTTGGTCTCCACTCGAAAGGGTTCGCATGAACGACCTAGATCAAGACCAAAATATATTATTTTATTCAATAATTGAAGAATCAAGTCCAAATTAGTCTGAGCCGATTAACAATCGACCTCATTTTGTTTAAAATCTGATTAGCCTCACCTAACCGACCATACTCTATCACCAAACAATTAACAACTGTAAAGCCATGTTTTTAATACTAATACTAAATATAGAAGTTGACACCGACAGAAAAGTCTTACGTTTGATGATTGTTTTCAACATAATTAAGGTAATTTTCAAAAGTTAGTACTCGATTTCTTCTAGACTTCTGCAACTTATAAACGCTTTGTACTAAACCTATGTCTTGTCATGTCATGAGACTTCTCTATGAATTCATGAACCTGTATCTTTCTCTTTTTGCACCAAATAAACTAATGTTGTCACATCTGAACCAGGTTTTCAACTAGAAATTTAAAGACAAGCCAGACTCCCAAGTAATAACTTGGACTTCTTTTGTATTTCACTTTAGCAAGAAATGGAGGAGAAAGGAAGAAAGTGACAAAGATAGTTACATTATCCTGTAGCACGAAGACTATGAAGGATACAAGTTTAGTAATATGAAAAATAATGACTTTGGTTCTTGTCCAATTAGGCCTCCAATATTGAAATTAATGTAAGAAAAAAGCAATTACGATTGGAAAATTAGATTTAACCTAAACTATCCTGCACAAAGTCGAAAGATTAGGTTCGAGTTAATCAAATTGTAATTTTGATCCAAATGACTCAAACTTATTCAACCAAACCAAGCTCCCATAGTTTCTCTCATATTCTCCTTTACGACATGGTGAAGCCTATAGAAGAATATTCATCTTCATGAAGTGATCTCATATACTCAACATATTCCTGTGTTAACATCATCACGTTCATCACCTAGCTAGTCTTTGATTTGGTTGGCATTTCATCCCAAGCCCCTATATTCAAGTGAATAACAAAATCCATTTTGACTACAATTTCGATTAGGGTTAGACCTAAAAAAAATTCTTTAGAGTTTAATTTAGGCTCAAATCTGATCTTACAACTTGATATGGCCTATGAATTAAATGACATCATTTTATTAAATGTATTAAACAAATGAAATTGATAAAAGAATGTTTTATTAAATAATAAATTAAAAGAAACTAATCAAAATAATATCATTTTATTTAGAAAATATAATCGGACTTTTTGGGTCTGTCTAACTCCAATCAACCTTGAACTTTTGGCTACATATGGGACAAAAAATAAAAAGGTTAGCCTAATCCTCCATATTGCCATCCATAATCTTTGAACAATGATGTGTCTATTATTGCAATATTCAGTGTTTCCCACAATTGAGTCCTCCTCGTTCACAATTGTCATGATACCTGCAATTATAGCAGAATCCTCAATTCGCAGTTTAATACCTTTTAGTCAACAAAATTACTTGGAGAATTATTGCAACCATATTGCTTTAAAGCTAAGAAGATTGTAGTTTTGGAGTAAAGAATCTAACTGGTTATTCACACGATTCATCATTTATTTGTCTTCTTATTTTATTGGGACAAGTAATCCAAAATAGTATACCTTGCAAATTAATTTGTTTATTCCAATCTTACAATTCATAACCAATAAGTGATTCAGAACAAGCTGATCATATTCTCTTGAGAAAAAGCAAGACATTTTAGTTGACCCTCTTACAATCAGTCCTGATCTCTCCCTGATTTCCTGTCAGAGGATTGATATTCCCCATATTGATCATTGATCTACTAAAGCTAGCAAAGAACTCTCTCTGGTTGCCAGCAAATCGGTTGACAATGGAAGCAGTAGGAGCTCCATTAGTAGAGAACAAAACTTGATCAGATATTAGAAGCCCACGGTTGTTCTGAAGATTTATGAAGTAATTGTTGTCGAAGGTATACGGAGAGGAAGGATCAAGGTTGGTTGTTGTACCACCATTACCACCTTGAGGACATACCTGACGAAGCTGTTGCATGTAGGCTGTGTCCAAGGTTTCATCAGGATTTCCATTACTGAAATCGTAGAGACGTCGACCGAAAACTGCGCACTGAGCAACCCCGAATGTGTGTGCTCCTGAGCAAGAAAAAAAAAAAAAAGAACCAAAGCAATCAGAGAATGTTGGTAAAAGGGTGATAAAAATTTCAAGGTTTTAAATTGCAGACTCCGAATTACACCGTAGTTGCTGATACAAGGTGAAGTTACCTGATAGAGCAACAAGATCAGTAGAATCTAGTCCAACATCATCGAACTTGTCTGTAAGATTCCTAAGGTCCTCGAAAGGTCCAGGAATGGCACTAGTTCCACCTCGATTCGCAGTCCTGCTATCTTTTCTTCCTAGTGGTACTTCCCATGTTGGACCGCCTGCCTGTTAATATATTAATTTCTATTAAATTTTGGTTAAGAAAATAATAACAAAATATATGTAATGTAAATATCATACGTGAACTAATCAAATGTTACTGATCATATCGAACTTGGGTTCACATTATAGGAAAACATTATTTGAGCATTAGACACTATATTTCATTATTTTCCTCTTTTTTTGAACAACATGTGTGTATGCAAGATCTTTTTAAGTATGAATAGGCCATATAAATTTGAATTAGGTTATAAATAAATAAAAAAGTTTTCAAATGAATTTTGAGAAAATTAGTAATTAAATTTTATCACTTCAAATTTAATTTTTTTCCAAATAGATACTGACTTATATAAATTATATTTGACTGATATCTTAATCATTTAACTTTAATATAATGTATATATGTAGTAACATTGTATTAAGGAGTATGTTTAATTTATAATTTACAAATTTAAAGCTTATTAATTAATAAAATGTAAGGTTTAGAGCGATAATTTAATATAAATTGAGTTTTCTCAAATAAAATTTGGGAAATTTTTGTAATATTAGAGATTTAAAAGTTGTGTAAATACCAATTCAACTAATATCTCAGATGCAATGGCCAGTATATCTGCACAGGAAACGACACCAGGGCAAGCACTCTCTAGTGCCGTTTTAATGTCATCGACCACTTCATATCCAGTCACTGTTTGATTTGGGACTGCGTCTTGCTCACTGTCTATACCATTCCCATCAACTAGAAGAATGGAACCATCACAACCCTGCAAAATGAACATACTATAACATAAGTATTCGTATGTATACATTGATACTATCTAAGATTTGAAAGAAAAGGCAACTGTGGCCTAAGTAAGCATGAGTATCTCTATCGTATGCTCAAAGAAGTGAATGATGAATGACGTATGTTAATATGACTAATACGCTTAGGTTGGGTTGGATCAATCCCCAAGTCTAAGTGTAACTTAAAGTTCAATCAATTTAGAACCAACCTCTTCAGTTTCGAGTCAAACCTAATTTGTCATCTCCATGTGTAAGGATGAAAAGTTAGTTTGAGTTCAACTTGAAATTAATGAGCCAACTTGAAATTAACATAGGGTCATTAGTGCCTTAATTTGAGTCTAATTTAAAATTTGATCAATTCAATTTTAATATTTTAATATCAGGTTGGAACCAATTTGTCATCCCGATATGTAAGGAAGAAAAATTAGTGATCCGAGTTTAACTTGAAGTGAATAAACCATTGTAGTTTGATCAAGGTCAAACTCGCACTTTACAAATTTATTGAGCTCTAATAATTAAGATTAATTAGTCCAAACTCAACTCAACTTAATTAAAAATTAACTTTAACAGGGCTCGATCTCAAGTTTGACATTGAATATTCTAAGTTCGATCATTCTCGAACTCGAACTCCTATAGATGAGCCACAACTGTAAACCCTAATTATTTACATGTCCATAGAGATATTGTATATATAACTATGCCTAAGTACATTACTTACATTGACAAAGCAGTCATGGAAGTGCATGCGAATGAGCTTGGCTCCAATTCGAACGTCGTTTTGAGCAGCTCCCGCGACCACCCCACGTACTATGGCTGTAACATTGGGGCATGTATTAGCATAATACGAAGGGTTTAGCTGAGCATGAGACCTTCCAAACCACATAGCTGCATAGAGAACTATAACTATAACTAACATAGAAGACATTTCAAACAAATCAGCTTTTGGTACGTAGAAAGTGTTTTTGAGAAAAGCTTGTTATGCTATGCTCCTTCTACATAACCTTTATATATTGCATGTAACATATGAAAATGTCATCTTGAAATTTCAAAAAAACATATGAAAATGTCAAAACGCGTTATAGAGAAGCTTCGAGTTCTATTAAGCGGAGCGTTGGGCCTTTAAGTTACATGTTAAAGTGATTTTTCAATGAACAAGAGATATAGAAATGTTCAAAGGAGGAGGCCATAATAGTTCCTACCGAATAGTTTCCTATGGAAGCCTACAAAGTCTTGGTTTCTCTTTAATGCGAAATTAATTTAGAGTAGGTATTTTCTTGAATATTCAAATTTGTCGATTTTTTAATTTATTGTGAAAGTAATTTAGAGTAGGTATTGGTGTTGGTGTTTTATTGCTTGGCGTATAACTGGACATTTATGGAATTTGGTTTGAGCTCGATCTTGTCACTTTCTATTTTGACAGGATATGGGTTAAGTCCTGATTGGGGCAATTGCTGACAGGGCAATTAGATACATGCCATTTTGTTTTGTTTTTGCATGTTTTGAGATTACCTTTGGTAGCTCTTATTTGTACATAACTTTTTATTCTTTATAAAGTTTTGATTTATAAAAAAAAAAATAGAGTAGGTATTTTCTTGAATATTCAAATTTGTCAATTTTTTTATTTAATGTGAAATTAATTTAGAGTAGGTATTTTCTTCAATATTCAAATTTGTCAATTTTTGAAAAAATAAATAGACCAAAACAACTTGCATTCAAATTAGAACATTTTTTAGATTAGCTAATTAAATATATTTACTCTAATTATCTATTATTCAAAAATCAAACTTATTTGACCGGTTTAATTATAAAAATCTCAAACTAACTAATTTTTCAGTTTGATTTATCTTAATAATTTTTGTTATTAAAAAACTAATTGATTTATTAATTAACTGGTTACTTTTTTGTAAACCAATCAGTTTTTTTAAAACCAGTTGGTTTTCATTTGATAGTATTTTCATTTTTCAATTAAACTTCAACTTTTTTGATGATTAAAAATATTTTATTTCTTCAATTCTATATTAAATTCTTTAATTTTGTTCAATCTTTATCATATATCAATTTTATGAGAGTTTAATACCGATTACTCCTTGAATAATGACTTGGAAGGAATCTACCTTATGGTGCGAATGCTGTCACTCTGGTCCGCCTAAATTTACCAACTCTGTGTACTATGTTGTATTAAAGTCCAGTCTTTGTGATGTCTACTCAGAGACTTCTTCAACCTAATATGCAGTCGATTCGATGGGGACGTTAAAGTATATTTCAAATAGGCAGAAACTAAATATAGTTTTTGTGATTTTAAGATTACTTTAGATTGAAAAGTCATTATTTGGTAGGAATGATATGCAACGTCTTGAATTGTCTTCCAATTGGTAGGGACTACTTATTTATTTATTTATTTATTCAGGATTGGAATTTTCAGGACTGTTAAAACATAAAGATTTCATGTAGAATTAGGATCATTAGATTGAAATGACCATCCATGAAAGATTGTCTTAGATTCTTCTCCGTAAACAACTTAAGAATTTACCACCCTACAGTTCTTTCTGATCTGTCCATTTGATCCTGTGAGTGGACTTATATTCCCCATCTTGATCATGGAGTTTGCAAAAGTATCAAAGAAAAGGTTTTGGTTACTGCTAAAGCTCTGAACAAGAGCTTTGGTCTCCTCATTACCACCGGAAAACAGAATCTGATCAGAACTGAGAAGGCCCTTATTGTTGATTAAGTTCTGAAAATAATGGCTGTCAAATAGGTCAGTCGAGTTTCGATCAAGAACGGTGGTTGCGTTCCCATCACTGGTTTGAGGACACAGGTTTTGCAAGTCAGACACCATAGATGATTCCATTGTAGGATCAGAAGCTCCAGTTCCTGAGAAGTTGAACAATCTACCACTGAAAGTTGCACATCTAGCTAATCCAATCGTGTGACTACCTACAGATCAAAGAACATTATGTTAGAATTTTTCACAATTCTTATTACACATTATTAATTATTAGTTTTATAAAATCAAAAGTCAAGAAAATTAAATTTGATCTACATTAAGCATAATAGAAAAGTCTAGTAAAAGATTTGGTTAAATGAATTGAAATTTAATGAAAAAAATAGATCATAATCATTGTGAGTCGTTTCTTTGTTAGGGTTTGTGATGAAAAGACTCCATAGAGTTACTATAAACGATTGCAAAAAGGTGTTAATATTATAAAGTTATACAACTTTTGTAAAAATTGATCAAAAGTTTTTGCAGCTTGTTCATGAAGAGCTTGCTTAAGCAGTTCAACAGCTTATTTATTGAGTAAATCATAATAAAACAGGTATTTTTCTACATTATCTTTGTTTATACAAGTTCATGATTGATCTTGAGCTAATAATTAAACTTTGTGTTATGTTTAACACATTAACTTAAAAACCACGTTTACACACAATACCAAAGAACTGAATACAAGAATGGAGTTACCTGATAAGGACACAACATCTGTGAGGTTAAGACCAACGTCAGAAAACTTGGAAATGATTGAACTAAGTGAACCAAATGGAGAAGGAAGTCCATTGTTTGATCCTGTCTGGTTAGCCACCATTCCATCTCTTCTTCCAAGCAAAACTTTCCACGAAGGTCCTCCACTCTGCAAGAAAATAGTTCTGTTAGCCCTAAGTATTTTCTGTAATTTACAATGGTATCGTTTGTAGTTATTGTAATCGTCCGCAACCATAATTAGTTTAAAACCTTAGAAAGGAGGTATAATAGGGTTTGTTGTATACCAGCAATATACAAGAAAAATATCATACTTTCTTAAAGTAATAATACTTATAATTGACAATAAGTTAAGTCAGATTCAAAATATTTATAAATTTAATCCCGACCGAACCTGATCAAGTTTGAGTTAAGAGATATAAACCTGAACATGATCTAGCTTTAAATTGGATAGTCCAAGTTCAGGTTAGTTTTGAAGATTGAATTTTTTTAATTTTAGGTTCGAGATCAGCCTAAACTCAATTAACGAATTTTATCTATTGATTTGGGTTAGGCTGAGTTAAACTATGATTAAATCAAATATGATCAAATTCAGGACAATAGCTGAGTTTATGAAAAGAAAAGAACATCATGAACATACCAAGACCACAGAATCTCTGGCAGCTATGGCGAGTATGTCAGCACAAGACACAACTCCACTGCATCGGCTCTCCACAGCAGTTTTTATATTGTCAACAACTTCAAATCCTCTTGCAGAGTTCAGATTTGGAAGTGCAAACTTTTCCCCATCACTCCCATCCAACAAAACTGATCCATCACAACCCTAAAACCAACAACACACACAAAACCAGTTTCTTCTTTTATCTAAGTCATTCTTAAACCAGAATATGGATTTTAAGTTAGTGATCTCACATTGACAAAGCAGTCATGAAAATGAAGTCGAAGCAACGAAGCAGCCATTCGCATTTCGACCTTGATAGCTTTCTGTACTTCACTCCTCACAATCTGCAGAACTCTTGGACAGGTAGTGGAATAGTGATCAGTTGTTAGTTGGGACCTCACAGCTGTGAATAACATCAGATGTATCACTAACACTGAGAAGCCATTGAAACTGCTTGTTGGTATCTTCATGTCTAGAACTCGCTAGCTCAAGGGTTGAAGGAAAGTTTGTAGCTTAGTTGATGATAAAGATAAAGCTTTCCAAGAAGATATATTTATAGTCCAACACCATTCACAGCCATTGATGCTTAATGACACTATGTAACTATGTATTGTTAATTTACAATAACATAACATATTATGATAATTGCATGCAAGTGCTGGTGATGTGTTCACTTTTAAATTACGAACCGCAGATTATACTGAGATTATGGGTAAGTGATTACATTACGACAAATTATGGTTGCATATTGACCTAACGGATTAGCTCATATTAAACATCAACGGCGAGCTAAGGAATGGAAAGAAAAGTTTGCAACTTAGTGGATGATAAAGCTTTCAAAAAAGATATATTTATAATCTAATATCATTCACATCCATTGACTTCTGATCGATCAAGCTTCGGGACGAATGGTTGAATTCTAGTCTATTCATTGTCGTCAACCATAAGTAAAAATGACAAGGAATCAAGCTCGACTAACTTGATCAAATTAAGTAAGCGAATCTAAGCTTAAGTAGAATCAAGTTTTGAGTCAGGCAAGCAGTTTTAAATTAGTTCTAAAGACCCTTTTATTTTAGATTAAGCTTAAGAACAATTCAAAACTCGATCAAAACAAATTTTGCTGGTTGATTTCTGTCAAATTAAGTATCTGTTTGGATGTGTTCATATCAGTAGAACTTTTATCAATAGAGCTTTTATTAGTAGAGCTTTTTTAAGAAGAACTTTTCTAAGAAATCAACTGTTTGACTGTCATTTAAAAAAAACTTTTTTGAATGAGCTTCATAAAATAGACTATTTGGCAACATAAAAATAAAAGGTACTTTTAATTTTAACTATATTTTATTTTGTAATAAAAATTATTTATGCATATAAATAT
>JAOSBK010000204.1:497432-530770 GCA_027568895.1 Erythroxylum shatona
GGGCTAATCGGGACACAACCCCCGACGTGCCTTTTTCTTGTTTTGCAGGGGTATTCACGTCGCAGTCACGACAAAAGACAATCCATCCATGGAGTCAAACGGCAACGTTCAGCCTCGTCAGAATCTGGCAGAACCAACTTTAAAAAATAAAATCAAAATAATGTCATTTTGCACAAATCAAATTCAACCTCGCCTCTCTTGAAAGGATCAAGCCAGACTCAACCTAATTCATTACCAAACTTAGTTTATCAACCATATTTGGGGTTAACATTTGGGCACAGGCACGCGTTGGCTCGACTTGCTCCAACCTAAGGTCAACTAGTTAGTCCCGGGTTGATCAAGCCATAGACTTAATTTTTTTAAAAAAAGGGCCTCGGGTTAGTGTTAGACTCAAATTGTCAAGTCCAGCTTAGCTCGGACAACTACAAAAAAGTTTTGTTTCCCATTTTTAATTTTAAAAAATAAAAAATAGATCGATCAATGCCTAATCGAGCTCGGGCTTTAGGCCCGGCCCTAGCAGAAGTTGTGGGAACCTGGGCAGGTCTGGCCCATTTCCTTCCTTAATTATAGGGTTACATGTGTATGCATATGTGTTAAAGAAAAAAGAACCGTAAAATAATGAATACGAACGTGCTGAAACCTTCAACATTCCATGCAGAGACTCACTCATTTGTCAACTTCCATTTGTCAGCTTCCATATTCATGATCCCTCTCCTTCGTCTCTCTAGCTTTCTCTTTGTCCTTTTGGTTCTTGCTCACTTGTTTCTGCAGTCCTACGTAGTATAATATTGCAAATAAAAAGAAACAAAATCAACCATCCTGTTCATGATATCTGCTAATTATTGCCACCTCGAAGTCCATCTCATATGACATTCTTAAGAATTTTTTCATAGAAAAGAAGTTGAACTAGAAATTTTTATCAGAAGATCTGTATGGTTTTTTCCGCAGAATTTGATTCAAGTTGGATTATCAGAAAAGACTGAGGTAATGTTTTTGTCTTCCTATGGATTCCTTCTCTTTACATACTCCATCGATTTCTCTTTCTTTTGTTTGGAAGAAGCTGATTAATCTGTGTTTTCGGTTTCTGAGTTGAAATTATAGAACTGTTGGTTCAGATATTTGAGGTATAGGATGAGATTGGATTCAATCTCATAACATATAATTCAATTTAGTGCAGTGAGTAGATTATTTGGTCAATGGAAATGGCGTCTTCTTTGGCACAGCTTCTTTTGGAGGATGGATTTAAAGGAGGAAGATCAAGGATAAGGACATGGGCTTCTTTCAAACCAGAAACTAGAACTCATAATCCTTCACATGAACGCCATGATTCAGGTTCTTCATCATCCTCTAGAACTAAGACCAACGTAAGAGTTTCTAATGTACCAAGAAAATGGAAAAGCGAACAACTGAGATTTGAAAATAGTTCAAGTGGGAGGTACCAGGATGGTCAGGTTACAGCTGAAAGAAAAGACTACTTGAGTTCATATAACATGCAAGACAAGAGGGTTCATCATGGTGATTCTTCAGAAAATGTCCCTGAAAGTGAGATAGTTGAGGTTGGTGTAAAAGAAGATAAGGGGAAGGAAAAACAAGTGTATGAGGGTTGCAGTGTGAATCTTAACCAAAATCTGCAGACACAGACTGGGATTAGAGAGAACAATAGGATGAGCATGAAGCAGGTCGACGCAGCTAAAGTAAGTTCTTCAAAAAGTTCAAAGAATTACAAAGGATTTGAAGAAGAAGATAAAAGACGAAAGGTTGAAAATGTTGTAGTTCCAGTTTCTACACTGGCTCTTGATGAAGTTGCTGTTCAAGCCATGATCTCCATCTTAAATAGTTATGTCAAAAGTTTCCTCGGGGATAAGGAACTCAGAGAAGGACTTCATGAGACCTGTTTCTCTTCTCTTGATCTTTCTGAGATGGTAGAAGATCGAAGTGTTGAGAGAAGAGTCATATTGAATCTTGAGGAAGCAATTGAAGTAGTGGAAAATGCTGCAGAGGGAAAAGCAAGTCCAAAGGATTTGAAGAAAGCTTCATTGCAGCTTAGCGTGATCACTGGTCTGAGTTCAGATGATCTGAAAGATGGATATACCTCTGGAATTCCAAATTCTACGTTGTCAGCTTGTGCTCATCTCTATCTCGGTGTGATATACAAGTTGCAGAAAAAGGACAGGATTTCAGCTAAACATCTTCTGCAAGTGTTCTGTGAATCTCCATTTCTTGCAAGAACAGTTCTGTTACCTCATCTATGGGACTATTTGTTCTTCCCACATCTTTCACATTTGAAGATTTGGTACAATCAGGAATCTGATTCCCTACCCGGCACACCAAACAGATTAAGGAAACTTAAACTTCTTGAAAAAGTTTACAATGAGATACTGGATTCTGGTACTTACCAGTTTGCTGCTTACTACAAGGACTGGCTCACAGAAGGTGTTGAGCCTCCTTCAGTTCCTCTTATTAATATTCCTTCAGTCTCTGTTCAGAGAGCCCAGCAGGAGGATTCACATGTTCATTCCATGGGAGATAGTCCGGCAAGTCCTTTCTCGCCAAGCAAGAATTCGTACGATTCCATGCTCGGCCATTCCAATGAACCCGAAGCTTTTGGGGCTGAAGATGAAGTGCAGATAGTTAACCATGCAATTGGAGTTGCCATATCTGATGCTTCTCCTGATGACGTGAAAGAGCACTCAACATACTCTTCTGAAATCAACTATCTGGATCAAGAGTCAGAGAAACATTCCTTTATTAGTGCACATGAAGGTGAACTCCTCCATGTTCCAGTAAGTATTCCCTTTGTATTATATATGCACACAAATGTCATGAATTAGTTACAGATTCCTGGAATTTGAACATTTCTTCAGGTTCAGAACCATTTATCAGAATCAGAAGAAGATTGGCAAGTGGATAAAGAAAGTGCTTCAACAGAAGTGGATCTTAATGATGAGAAAGGTACCTCTGATGCAAGGCAAGAAACTGAAGAAGATGTTGATCTGAAAAATGCTTCTTCACCTACAAAAGCAAACGAGCTAGCCCTAAAAAGCCTGGCATTATCTGTTTTTGACCTACAAGAAAGTGAGGATTCTGATGATCTTCATATCTCTTCCCTTTCATACCCCACTAAGGTACAAGTTCACTGAATTCAATTCCAAATTTTTTGTGGAATCCTGACATTGTTTTTGTAATATTCTCCTTATGTTGATTTCCTGAAAACCAGCCAATAAAAGGGAGGGCTTCTTATGAAGGTAAGTTAAAAGGGACTATGTTGCTACATCTGAAACTTACTTCATATTGTATTGGTTTCTTAGAGGGAATTTTCTCAGTGCAGAGTTTCAGGGAAGTTGTGAATATCCTGATGAAGAATCTATTTCACCAAGCATTCCCCTGGAATTTTTATGCCCGCTCTCAGGACAGGTTATGGAGGATCCAGTGACCTTGGAGACTGGACAAACATATGAACGTGAAGCCATCAAGGAATGGTTCAATCAGGGACATAGAACATGTCCTGTAACTGGAAGAACTATGCAGAATTTGACATTGCCATTAACAAACCTGATTCTGAAGCGTATTATTGACAGTTGGAGGTTGAAGAATCCTAAGAGTCTGACAGATTGTAAGCCAAGACAAAGTGAGGAAACAGCTATATTTATGTTAGAGAAGCTTGTTACAACTTTGAACAGTGAGGAAAGATTAGCAAATTCCAAGCACCTTATAGCTCTTGGAGGCTTGGAATTTCTGGTTGGAAGCTTTAAACGTGGAAGTTTGGAAGAAAAAACATGTGTAGCAGCTATTTTGTCCTGTTGTATCGAAGCAGACATATCCTGCAGAGAGCAGATAGCTAAAAGAATCGATAAACAAGGTCTCCTGGAGTTGCTTCACAGGAAGCAATTCAGTTCTAGAAGGAATGCTGTGTTTCTGTTGACTGAAATAGTTTGCCTGAGCAGGTAAGCCATTTTCGATCTTTTAATGACATTTTTTTGGTTGTCTCTTCGCAATTGAAGAAGTGATAAGTGGGACTAATGAATCTTATGGTCTAAATGTGGAATCTTATGGTCTCTATTCCTTGAATTCTTGATGTTTCTAAGGTTCAATTTGCAATCATTTCGGATCTTACAATCTATTCTTCTTGAACTCTTGATATGTTCATCAAAATTCAATCTATAATCCATAGTCTCCTCTCCTCTTCTAATGTAAAATCGAACTAGAAGTTTGAAAAAAGCCATCCATTGCTCATGGTCCTGCAGTCAGTGCTCTTCTATGCTTGTCATCCCGACTCAACATCATACTAGTATGAAGGTTTGCTATGATACCATTTGTAATTTCAAGTCTATCCTGACATAACAACAACTCCAATTCGGGTTAAAGAGAACCACATGCTCTCTATTATTTACTTCCATTTTTTCCTCTGCATCTGCATGCAAGTCCAGGATACGAATGTGGCTGTTTTCCAACATATCTGTTGGTTCTGCCATTACAGGAGAAAAGACTTGACAATGCTTTTCAGTGGCATAGAGAGTGAGAAGATCATGAACGCCATGCACGTTTTGCTCCTGTATCTCCAGAGCTCTCCTCCTGAACAAAGACCTTTAGTTGCTGTCCTCATATTGCACTTAGATCTTCTGGTATCAATCTTCTTAGTTTTTGATCCCAGATGGTAAAATGTTCTCAGGATGTATGAATAAGCTATACTTTGACTGTTATCTAACGCAGGTTGAACCTCGAAAGTACAGCTTATATAGAGAGGAAGCTGTGAATGCCATTGCAGTGGCCTTAGAAACCAGTCTAACTGATAACAAGGTTAAAGACATGTGTTGCAGATCACTCCTTGTCTTAGGAGGACGCGTTTCAGATTCTGGCAAGCTATTGACTGAAAGATGGATTCTGAAACAGGCAGGCATTTCTCAGGATGATGACAATTTAAGTTCTGATGAAGCTATAACGTTCGTAAGTTCAATGAACTCTTCTCTCCTGATTTTTGTAATCCTTTTTGTGTTGAAATTGTTCATATGGATTATGAATTACTGAATTTAGGATGAAGAGAAGGCTCAGCAAGAGTGGCTAAGGAACCTGTCGATGTTACTGCTTCGTGAAGGAAAAATGTCAGTTTTGCAGACCATTTCCAAGTGCTTGAGCTCTGGAATCCAGGATTTATCAATGGCATGCCTCGTTACAATTGCATGGTTAAGTTCTTCGATTCCTGCACAATCTGATGCTGAGTTCCAGCTCTCAGCTTTTTTTGCACTCATTTCCGGGCTAAAAGATACTCTAGACAATGGTAAGAAAGAGCAGCAAGTACTTGCTTCAATGTCTCTTCTCAATTTCAGCAAAATTCCAGGTTAGGAAACCATCTCCTGGATTGAACTCTAGCATAGAAGCATTAAATTTGATTCTTGTGGTGACTGCATCAGCTTTCCTTTTTTTGGCAGAATGTAGGGTTCTTTTAATGACTATAGCAGAAGAGATTGCAGTTCCACTCAAACACCTATCTGACATAGCTTGGACAGCAAAACAACTGTATTCCATAATTTCTGGAGAAGATCATTAGCTCCATTTTCTACTACATCAGAGTAGTTGGAAATGAGGTGAATGCTTCAGGATCATGGAAGGGTTGAACATTGGCTCTGAGCCCTGAAATGAAAACTGAAGTACTTCCAAGGAACTTAAAGATTCCTGTGATCTCTGAAATTGTTAAGAATACCTCTTTATTTCAGAACATAGTGTAAATTATGTTTTGTAGGAAAAATTCTGATCTAAACATATAAGTAAATGGAGACCTTTTTGGAACTGAAGATTTTGTCTGCACATAACCTCCTTTCCTCTTTGTTTGAAGTAACTAGCAATGGTATTGCATTCTCTACGTAGTTCAAAGCTTCAAATAAAGCTGTACTATTTGATTTTCCTAAATTCTTTCTTTTAACGGGACCTATATTAAATATTGTTATTCTTATTATATATGTAATTCAAAATTAGTGGATGGATATCTTTATAGATGACAAAAAAGCCTGATTCAGATCAATTCAAAGTAAATAAACAAAATTTGTTTTAATCGGGAATGAAATTTAGTTTGGATAATCATAAGGAAATAAGTTAAACTAAATCAAATCAATAGATTAAAATTTGATCAGGAAAAAATTATCCTATGTTTTGATTCATTTTTATTTTAAACATTATATTTTTAAAATTTTATTTATCTCCTTTTAATATCATTTAAAATAACACAAACATTTTTCATTATATTAAGTTAATTTTGATATCTATTAGAATTTTAAGAAATTTATTACTTCACTTTGGGTTAAGCAGCAAGTAAATAAAAATTAATAAAAAATTATCTGATAATTAAATAAATATTATAATAAAAGGATGTACATTAAGAAAGTTGAAAGAGTATTTTTTTTTTTATCAAAAGACTTCATGAGAAACCAATTTACAATTTTCTAGCATCCATTATTTTATAATGTAGAAATGGAAAAAAGGATTTTAGATTGACTTGCTATTTGAGCTAAGATAAACCTACAAAATAAAAGTAACATCTAAATTAGTAGGGATTAAATTAGCATTAAATTAAAATATTTTTTGAAAAATTTAAAAATTAGATAATTACAAATTTCAAAAGACTTAAATCCAATATTTTAAAAATAGACCAGAGTTAAATTATACGATAAAAAGTTTAAGGTTTACAAAGTTATTAGACCGTATAGTATTGAAATATGATTGAAAGACATTATATCTATTAATCAAAATTTTGAAATTTAATTAAAAAGATATTATTAAATAAAAATTAAATTTATTTATTTTAGTTTATACTTTATAGAACTTATTAATTAACAAAAAATGATAAGTTAATTAATAAATTAATAAGTTTTAACAACAAGAGTCATTAAAATAATCTAAAATAAAAAATTGAACAATTCAAAATTTTCATGATTGAACCATAGAACCAGTTAAATTTTTTAACCATTACTTATTTTCTCATTCTTCCCTAAAAATTGAAATAATATACTATATACGACTCTTACAAAACAAAACACAGACTTAGATTTCTTGAAAAAGTTATAAAACATATCTTAGAACAAGTTGTTTCACTATGGTTCTTCCTTAATCTTGAAACCATTAATCATCACATACTTGCTTTTCGAACCAGAAGTTCCTTCTCCAATTCCACAATCTTGAGTCTGCATGTTGTTTCCCATTTCATGTCTTCGAACAACAAGCTTCTTCATTGCCAAGTTCTTGATCTTAAGAGTCGTCAATCTAGGCACCGGACTCGTCGTCCCTGTTCGCAAGTTGCAGAGCTGAAGATTCTTCCTCTTGTATTTGGCTATGAGTCTTCTCTTTCTCTCATCAATGGTCTCGTTCTTGTAGTGAGATAACATGTGAGCAGCAAAAAGTTGTGAGGTTTGGAACTTGTTCTTGCAACGAGGACACGTGTAAGGACCGTACTTCTGGTGAGGGAGGCTGTGAGTCTTCCCATCTTTTCCCAGAAAGACTTCATCTCCACTGGAGTAATATTCATCTGTCGTCGTCAGATCATCGTCGGAGTAGCTTATTCCATGGTGGTTTGATTCCCCGGAGGTCAGTATTTCATCAGGTTGTTGGTGGTGATTAGTTACGGGTACGAACACAGTCTCTGGTTGAAGTTCTTCAGGCTCAAGAACCAGTCTATTTCTTATAGACTGATGGTTAGGTAGATAACCAGAATCCATAGCAACCATGAGAGGAGGTATTATAGATCGATTTGGACAATGATGATGAGTAACAGGAGCAGTGTCAAACATGGTTGGTTGTTGCAGGTTGATGTTGGACAAGTTATTTAGGTAATTGTGATTTGGCAAGGGCTGGTTTTCACAGAAAACGCCATAGTTTGATGGTACGTCGAAGTTGGAGAAATTGTAATGGTTTTCAATGCCAAAACTATTGATGTTCGAGCATGGAGCTTGGAAATGGCGGTCCAAGGTTGAAGCTGGGGTGTGAAACTTGGTGGTTCTCACAATCTCAGTGACAGTGACCTCTCCTGTTGGGAACAAACATGGTTGCTGGTTTTGGCTAGGGTTGAACTCAACAATGCCATGGATTTGAACCCTATGTGGAGTGCCACCAACCAGGGTTCTTCTCAATTCAGTCACTCTCTGGTTCAGACCCAGTTGGCCATGACTGAGTGATGGGTAGCTTCTGGGGGTGATCATCACATCAGACATGGAAACCCCATGATTATTAGGGTTTGAAGCAAGAAGCTGACTATGATGATGATGATAACTATTGCCTCTAAAACCATGGTTTTGAGTTTGAGTCATTTGACCTAAACCAGACCCTAGAGGTGGTAAAAAACTGTCTAAGGAGTCAGCTTCGAGGTTGAACCCAAAAGGGTCAGAGCTCAAAGCATTGTAGTAGTTGTTAGCCATGGAAGAGAACTAAGAGAAAGTCTGGACAAAGCTTCAAGAGATTACTGCAAGCTACATCTGGTGGAGTGCAAGTCCGTTATATAACCAAACTTTCTGCCATTTTCAAGTACTTGAACATTTATTACAATGAGATTGTTTCATGAACAATGAGATTTGACCACTGAAATAAAAGCAAAAGGAAGCCATTAGAGCACCAGATAAGATCGTATCTGGCAATCTCGAAAGAGACAAGGCAAAGGAGGCTAAAATTTGCACAATCATTTAATGAGTTTGAGGCTTGTTTTCATACTAAGAGCTTGAATCCGTTTCCCATTTATGGCAAGTCATTGAAAGCCTCTTATTATTAGTTGGGATTGTTTATTTGTAATGTTGTTAGTACTCATTGAAATTCGTGAAGGAGCAGTTTGTTTGTTAGTCCATCGCCATTATTACTATGTGAATGCTGATTTGACCACTTTCTTAAAGCCTTCTGCATGAGAGACCAATGCATTTGCTAATCCTTTGTTATCATTTTAGAATCCAATTGAAGTATAAGAACAAAGTTAATTTGTAAAGGCTACTCATAATTAGTGTCCAATTGGGTTTGTTTCCTCTCAAATTTCATTCAATCTGTTAATTTTAGGTAAAACTAACTCAATCTTGATTAAATTTTTATGATTTCAAAATTAATTTTTTCATACAAATATATTTTTTCAAAAAGTATTTAATCTAAAATTTCAAGATTATACATTATTTAAAACCCTTATTAAATACTTTTCTTAAACCCCAATTTGAGAAAAAATAAGAAATAAATTAGATTACTTTCAATTTATGCTTTGATATTTATTTTTTAACTCAACTACAAGACAAGTTTTTAGTGGTCATTAATTAGTAGTCTTATTATAAAAGAATGTTTTATTTTATTAAAATATTATTTTTGACTATTGTAGACCATCAAAAATTGGTCTTTATAGGTGTGGTCGAATTGATGGAGTGGAGAGACATGGGGTTAAAAAGGGATCAGATCACTTGTTCCATTTTTGTTGTTCCAACTCTATTCCAAGTTATCTTATTTACATATTTATGTGTGACCTACATAAATATGTGGATGTCACACATAAATATGTGGATGAAATAAGTTGGAACAACAAAAATGGAGCATCATACAACTCCCTGCCCAAAAGGTCTAGTGTTCAATTCTCCTACCGAACCTCTCTTTATCGAATCTGTCGTACATAGCTTGCCTACTAGGGAGTACTTGGTTGGCGTGATTTGCAGACTATTGTGTCAATCCGGAGGTTTACCCAATACACATCCAAAGGATAGCAACTGTGGATTCTTCTGTTTAATAAAAATAAAAAATTAGTCACAAAACTTGTTCCTTTATGTTTTATAATCCACATATATCCATCAATTATATATAAAAGTAGTTTTGTTAAACATACATTACATTAAATGAAATTTTTATAACTTTTATTATAATAATTAAGTAGTTGGTTATTTTTACTATAATAAATTTTCCTATAAATCTTTACAATAGTTTATCTAAAATCAATTTCAAATGAAACTTAAAGACATCAATTCAAAGTATAATTAGAAGAAGAATTAGGCCAAAAATTAGGATACATCTTGAAAAAATCAAACTGCCATCGAATAGAGCTAAATGAAAAGCTTTCATAAAAATTCTCATAGAATTGATAACCAAGTTTTCATTCTATACATATCAGATTATGAATTAGTAACTACATCTAACTTGAAAAAAAAACTCAATTTTCAAACTTTTTTTGTTTGGGATAAAATATTTACCGAATCTTTATAATAATAACAACAATTTAATAAAAAAAATTTAATACGCAAAATTTGGGAAAAAATATTAAGCCCGTCTAATTTCAAAGCGTTTGTTTATCTCCCATTCCCATCAAGTGAGTTGGGCTTTTGTAAGTTATAGTAATAATATAGTGGCCCAAGGAATGCATCTAAACCATCACAGAGTCAAACATTAAAGTCAAAACCGCTGAAACCGAAATTAGGGTTTTTAGCTGCTCACACAAACAGCAAGTGATCAAAACCTCATCTTTTCCAAATATTTGGACACCCAATTGTGTATATTCTACTCAGCTCTAATCATTTTGTGTGACTACTGGTGTTTTTACGGTATCCAGAGCTTAAATTATTTTATTAGGGTTTTTGGCTGCTCACACAAAGAGCAAGTGATCAAAACCTCCTCTTTTCCAAATATTTGGACACCCAATTGTGTGTATGCTACTCAGCTCTAATCATTTTGTGTGATTACTGGTGTTTTTACGGTATCCAGAGAATAATTTCATTAGGGTTTTTGGCTGCTCACACAAAGAGCAAGTGATCAAAACCTCATCTTTTCCAAATATTTGGACACCCAATTGTGTATATACTACTCAGCTCTAATAATTTTGTGTCATTACTGGTGTTTTTACGGTATCCAGAGAATAATTTCATTAGGGTTATGATCATTTTCTCTTCGAATTTTGTTCAGGTTACGACGTTTTGTGCCCTGATTTTACTTCGCATCAAGCTCTACAGCCAGTTTCCACATGGACGTGGAATACCCAGGTTTTTATTTTTAAAATGTTGTTCTAGGGTGGATTGTTTATTTGCGCTTCGGGTGAGTTTAATTGATGAGTACTCGTTTTATTGTGTTGAAATTCTTCGTGATTTTATGTTCAGCTGAGGATTTAGATGAGGAAATAATGGAGGAGGAGGAAGAAGATGAAAAAGACGTGAAAGTAGCGAAGGAACATAAGGACCAGTTGGAAAGACTTAAGAAAAAGGTCAACTTTTTGTTTTCCCCTCAGTTTGTTCTGATTTTTGTGCTGCTATTCATTTTTTGAATTGAATAGTTACGAAATGGTTGAGGAGTGGCCGTTGAGATAATTGTAATTCTTTGGGCGAAAATTAATCACTAGTGCTTTATAAAATGTCTATGTGCACTCTGCATTGAGCATTACCTCTATAGCAAGATACTTACTCTGGAATGTTTGCACTTTGGACCAAGAGTGGGGCATGTCTCCTGAGATGGCTACTCCCTATTGCCACCCATTGTGGTTGATTGATTGCTCCACTTGAAGCATATTTTTGGATCTAAACATGATTATAAACTTCACAAGAAGAGATCTTTATCAAAATATTCATCTTTGTAGGATCCTGAATTCTACCAATTCTTGCAAGAGCATGACAAGGAGCTTCTGGAATTTGATGAGGAGGACATTGAGGTAACAATTAATTATATTTTCAAGTTTCTAAAGTCATAGAAAGCAGATGTTTTGATTGAAAGTGCAAATTTGTCTGGTTTCAATTTATGTAGGAAGAACTGGACACTGATGTTGATGATGCTGAATTGCAAGAGGAGGATGAAATTAAAGATCACAAGCTTGCTGAAAAAGAAGAGAAACCACCTCAAAATGTTATTACTACTGAAATGGTTGAGTCCTGGTGCAATACAGTCCGAGAAAGTGGAAAGATAGGCGCAGTTCGTTCTCTTTTAAAAGCTTTTCGAATTGCTTGCCACTATGGGGATGATGGTGGCGATGACTCTTCAACAAATTTCATGATCATGTCTAGCAGTGTTTTTAATAAGATAATGTTATTTGTCCTCAGTGAGATGGACAGAGTAATTCGTCAACTGTTGGGACTTCCTGATTCAGGTGGGAAAAAAGAAATTATTATTAATCTGATGGGTACAAGAAAATGGAAAAATTATAGCCACTTGGTAAAGTCATATCTTGGAAATGCCTTACACGTCTTGAATCAGATGACAGATACAGAAATGATATCGTTTACGCTACGTCGTCTCAAATACTCATCTGTACTTTTGGCTGCTTTTCCAAGTCTCTTAAGAAAATACATTAAGGTGTGGGCATCATTTTCTGGAAGTGAAGATTTACTTTGTGGTTTTTATAGATGCTACTCTGTGAGTTGTTTTTGTTCAAATTGTGGCCCATTCTTGATCCTGCTGTCATCATTCATCATTTAATCTTATTTTGTTGAGTTTAATTGTATATGAACTATTATTGTTGTTTATCCTTTTGTTATGAGGATTGGAACAGTCTGTTTCATTGTGTGTGATTCCTCTTCATGTAGTTATCTTGGTTGTGATTTAAGATATTCTCTTCTGCCGATATTTGTCATTATTTAACAACAAAGAGGTAATTCCTTTTGTTTTTCTCCTATATACTTAGGTTGCTCTTCACTTTTGGGGTACAGGAGGAGGTGCTCTCCCAGTTGTCTCTTTCCTTTTCCTAAGAGATTTATGTGTTAGGCTGGGCTCTGATTGCCTAGATGAATGCTTCAAAGGGATATACAAGGCCTATGTATTGAATTGCCAGTTCATAAATGCAGTGAAATTACAACATATCCAATTCCTTCGAAATTGTGTCATAGAAATTCTTGGGGTGGATCTTCCAACCGCATATCAGCATGCCTTTATTTTGATTCGGCAACTGGCAATGATTTTGCGGGATGCAATTACTATGAAGACTAAGGTATTCTTTTGACACCAAAGATCTTCTATGGTGAATTCTTATGCAGGGAAAAACAACGCTGATATCCTGTGTTACTTCCATAATCCCCGCATTAAACTAGCACCTCTAATGGAGGAGTTGTAAAGAAAATTCTTATGCATTGTCACTTCCATGGATACCTTTAGTGCACCAGAGTAGCTGCCTCTATCATAATACCTCTTACTCTTTTCCATGTTTTATTTTACCTACAATTGACAAAAAAAGCAGTAAAAAAGGGAAGTGGGTTTACTTTATATTTGGACAAATAATCTTCTATGCTATGGCTTTAAGATTGAAAGAACCTGCTTCTCTTTGGCCTCCGATACGATCTTTGCTTTTAACCATTTGACTTATACCATTTTTTTTTTCAGTGTCCTCAATCTGATCCCCAGTTTCTTGATATCCACAGGAGTCATTCCGGAAAGTTTATGAATGGAAATTCATGAACTGCCTTGAGCTTTGGACTGGAGCAATCTGTGCTTATAGTTCAGAAGCTGATCTTAAGCCCCTTGCTTACCCTTTGGCTCAGATAATTTCAGGGGTTGCACGTTTGGTTCCAACTGCCAGGTACTTTCCCCTCAGATTGAGGTGTGTTAAAATGCTCAACCGGATTGCTGCTGCAACTGGTACTTTCATCCCTGTTTCTATGCTCCTTTTGGACATGTTGGAGATGAAGGAGTTACATAGACCCCCCACTGGAGGTGTTGGAAAATCTGTTGACTTGCGCACTATATTGAAGGTATATTTGACAATTTTAGTCTTGTTTTCCTTTGATCTCTTTCTGTGCATTTGTGAGTTTCTAAATCAATATTACTACACCCAGCTAAAATGATTCTGAACAGGATGTCATCATTGTATGTTAATTTGGGTAAATTGTATGATAGGTGAACAAACCTATGCTGAAGACACGAGCTTTCCAGGAGGCATGTGTATTTTCTGTTGTTGAGGAGCTTGCAGAACATCTAGCTCAATGGAGCTATTCTGTTGCCTTCTTTGAATTGTCCTTTATTCCATTGGTACGATTGCGTAGTTTTTGTAAAACTACAAAAATTGAGAGATTCCGGAAAGAAATGAGGCAGCTCATTCGCCAGGTATCTGAATGATTACCAAATTTGCTTCAGTAAAAGAGGGTTAGCGATGAGGGAGGAATTTATCTTTGTTGTCCTCTTATGTGTCTGCTTGTTGCATAATTAGTCACATACTTGTAATAAAACTTGGGGGATCGTGACTAATGTTCGGTTTGTTAATGTTCCAGATCGAGGCTAATTCAGCATTCACAAATGGGAGTCGTAAGTCAGCCACTTTTCTACCAAACGAGCCTGCAGCATCATCATTTCTGGAGGTCAGAATGCCAGTGCTTTCTTCTCTCTCCCTATGAAAGTTCTTGCCAAATTTGTTCTCTCTTTTCTTTTCAACCTTTGTTTGTTTTTCCTCTTTCTCTTGAGTTACGCATAACTTGACATGAAGTTCTTTGGACCTCCAACAATTCTGTGTCCTTATTTTGATGTTGAATGGTATAATGGCTCGTTAAATGGTGTACTTAAAAATTTTATTATTAGATTATAACTTTGCTGAAGCTTTTATTCTTTCTCATGTTCTAAATGAATGTTATGACCCATCATTGATTGAGAGATTTGAAAAGAGTTCTATGCTTCTCTTGTGTATGCTTCTCTTAGTTTAAACATCTTATCAAGCTTTCATTCTGACCAATTTGAGTTGTGGGGTCTCTTGTCACTGATAAATTGCGAACATTGGGAGGATCAGTCATTATTTTAAGAATGCATTGGAACAAGGGTTCAGTCAAGAAAATTTATATTGACCGCTCTAGTTATTAGGTTCTCACATGCTGAATGATGTTCTATATTCTGTTGTAGGATGAAAAGAAGAGAGGAGGCAGTCCACTATCCAAGTACACAGCAACTTTGCACCAAAGAGCACAAGAACGAAATGATTCATTGACGGAATCCAGGTTCTTATTTATCACCATTTAATGTTCCATAATAATGATGCCCAAGGCATAACACGATTCTTATGCAATGAATTTCAGTGTTCTTGTGGGCGAACAAACCTCCGTCTTTAAGAAAAGGGTTACAGAAAGTGATGAAGATGATGATCCTGAGATTGACAATGGTGCAGCTGTCTTTAGTTCCTCCTGGTTACCTGATGGTAAATCCAAGTATGTCAAAAACAGTGCTTCTCCCTCTCAGAGACAAACACACACACAATCTTGCATATTTCCATCATAATCTACTGTTTGTCGTTCTATGGATTTATCTATAATATCTGCATGCAAATAGACCTGCATGACTCCCTGGCATTATTTGCTACTTGTTAATCCTTGTATATGCCTTGTCCGTTCAGACTCTGAAGGTTACTACCTCTTTTTCCAGGACTAAGCCTTCTAAGGAAGAGAAGAAAAGGAAGAAAAATGCGCAAGTCCAAGGACAGGTAGCTTTTGATGAAGATGTTGTGGAGGACCTGGTACTTAGTTCCGATGAAGACGATGCATCTGAAGATGAATTTGCTAATTCTGCTGATGAAGCCAACAATGAGACTTCAGGAGCATTTAAATCACACAGTAAGAAGCAGAAACTTTCAAAAGGCAAGTCCAAGAAGAAATCTCAGCAGAAGAAATCCAAGAAGACATCATCTGCAACCGCAAGTTACACACCTTCTAAAGTCAACGATACAAAGCCTTCGCTGAACAAGAATAAGACACGAGATTCTCCTGCAGTTTTGAAATATAAGAGTAGGAGTGTACAGTCTAATGCAAACAAGTCAAAGAAAAGGAAGAGAAGTACATGAAGCATGAGATAAGTTATTGGCCTGCCTTCTTGTGTTCATGGCATCGTTTATGAACTATTCTGTTTCTTCTTGTTCTTTGTATTCTCTAGATCAGCCATTTGGACGAACAAATTTTTGTATCAGAGAACTAGATTTGATAAATCTAGAATGGGATTTCATCCCATTTGAGTTTAATCACCTTCCACATTTCAGGAGTTGCATCTCTAACAATCAACTCAAGAGATCAGCCTTGTGAAATTCACTTTTCCTTCTATTAATTTCCTTCTTATATCAGTTGACATTAACCCTTTTAAGAACTTGGTATGAACAAGAACCTTCTTTGATTAACAACAAAATTACACTCTTTAAGAATATGGTCACTGTTAACATAATCTGCCCTTTTTGCTTATCTTGATTCTAGTGCTAAGCATGTGAATCTTTTTAATCTTCAGAACTGATCGATGGTAAGATCAAAAGATTTATCAGTTATAATAAGGAAAAAAATTATGATCATCAAAATACAATGCCAACTCAAAATTATCCCCGTCTGTTCTTTAATAATGATGACTATTTAAACCATCACATAAAAAGCATGCAAGTTTGTTCTATATGTCAGTCTTCCAGGTCATTCTTTGCTTTCATTTATCCATCAACTACTTCAGTTTAAGCTCTCTTCCATGATTATACTCCCACATTTTTTTCTCTTCCTCTCATGCACACATAAGCACAGAGCGTGTGTGTGTGTCAGTGTGTGCATGTGCTCTCTTAGCAGTATATATACTTTTGGAGCAAAACTCCGTTGGTTATTACATTGAGGACTCATGGATTCTCCATGGTTATATCAAACTTCAGAGTACACAGGAAGTTCCAGTCGCAACCAGGAGGACATTGGAGACAGTTTGGATTTAACCCTAAAACTAGGATTTTCTGGTGAAGATCAACTTGGTGATGAGCATGTTGGCTCTGATCCTGATCTCAACTTAAACTTGAACCTTGGTCTTTACAACCATCAGGTAAATATGTCAGTTTCTTGCAGCTCTTCTGCATCAGAATCCTTTCCAATCTTTTTGTACCAATGATATTTAAGTTCTTCACTCATTTCTTAATCATGGAAGCCCCCTCCCTCGACGTGATTTTTCTGTATCTGTGGCTCGTAAATGATGCCTGCTTGAACAGGGTAGCACTGAAGGAGTGCAGGGTTTCAGGAACTTTTACACAACCAATCTTCCTGGTGGAGTAAGCTCAAATGGCGACGAAAATCCATGGCCGTCATCGGAGCTGACCAAAAACCAACCTAACCAACTCATCAATTCAAGTGAGGTTGATGCATGTATGAATACTGCTATGAGATATGGAGCTCCTAACAATCCTCACAGCAACATTAATGGCTTCATCCAACCTGCAACTACTTCTCCGGTGACACCAGTGATGTATAATAACCACACACCCCTTAACTCCACTACAAAGAATGGTGTTCGTGATAGTGGAAGCTCCTCTAGTTGCCGCAGGAACTTGTACAATGACCCCAATAAAAGGTGTACAAATTGTTTCTGCGGTGCAAGAGACACACCAATGTGGCGTAGAGGCCCTCAAGGTCCTAAGGTAATGGAGAGTTTCATGCTTATTATCAGACATGTTTCCTCAAACTTTTGATTGGAAACTCAGAACTCAAGCTGTTGAAAAGAATCAACGTTTACATGTCAAATAACTTCCTTGTCATTTAACTTTTCTCTAGTTTTTGGTTACTTTCAGACTCTCTGCAATGCATGTGGAATTAAGTTCAGAAAAGAGGAGGAGAGGAAAGCAAGAGAAAGGACCAACAACTGGAATAAGCAGCAATCTAGGAATGGATGAAAGAAGAGACAGAAAATGGAAAGAAAATCCTTAAAAGTTTACTACAAGATAGTGTGTGTTTGTTATATATAATGCTTTATACAATTCCTCCTAGTTTTCCAATCAAGTGAAAGGTTCTATTACACAAATGGGTTTCGTATACACACAATTTTCAAAGAAAATACTCCATAAACAACAAAAATTAAGAAACTTTGTGAGAGTAAGACATCAATATCCTACAAAGAGGAAGCATTTACATAGGGTAATGGTTTATTTCACTAGTGTTATTAGCATATAGAATCCACTTGTCTGCAGCTAAACTCCACTAAGCACGCTTCAATATTTTTCTGATCAGAAATTAAATCCTATGATAATAACTGAGAATTTGAGTCGATGTCAACCTAACAACAGCTCTTATCATGAGTTTTACCATTGAGTTTTAGATGAATAACATAGGAAAATTGAGATATTCTCATACATTGAAATATAAATGACTCTAAAATCTGTATGCATACAAAAATACTTGGTAAAACAAACCAAAAGATCAAAGGGGCTAGCAGGAGTATAGCCTAAAGGAAGTGAAACTTTAAGCCAGTGCTTAGAAATCACATCCCTGACTTGCGCAATTCTTCAGCTCCATGTGCAAAGTGGCACCTGTCCCCAAAAGTACAAGATCCTTTAGCAAAATTCTCACAAAGCTTGGTCTTGAAATTGTTTCCTGGAGTGTGTAAGGATGAGTTCTTCATTGGAGCCCCAGAGGCCTGACCAACGTTTACGATAAGCTCTCGTACCATGGCGCTTGCTTGCTTAATCTGATCAAACGTACCCTCAAGCTCAATGTTCCTCAAGTTAGGATCTGTTTCGTGTTCTCTAATTGAAAGTTTAGCCCCGGTAAGACGACATACTTGCTTTGAATGCACACCATTTTTCCCGATGATTGCTCCTGCAAGAGAAGCATCAACACTGATCTTAGCAGTTGCAGAGGCCCCAAAACTAGCGGCAGCACCAGCGCCATGTGATGGAGGCTCCATGTGCCGACCCATCCTGCTTGGAATCGATCCCATGGAACGGGGATCTTCATAGGATGGACCCGTGGGCTTCCCAAGCTCCCACTCTCCATGTGCAAAATGACATTTATCTCCAAACTTGCACCCTTCAGGTGTGTTATACTTGTTACACAATCGAGTCTTCACAGCAGGAGGAGATGATCCGTCAGGAAAAGACAGTGGGGCTCCTGGATTTCTGGCAGCCGGTGGACCAGCTGGATTGCCACCAAGATTAAGCATCTGAGACACAGATTTGAAGCCTCCAGGAACGTAATGCAAAAAATGGCATCCCTCGCCAAATGGGCATCCAGAAATACTGTAAGACAATATCAAGATGAAAATAAGATAAGAACTCCAACTGAAACCAACATCATCTATAGACAAAATGTTGCATAGGGATCCTGAAGTAACATGAAAGAAAACAAAATAACCACATTACTGGATTCTTTTTAATTATAATACCATGGTTGGATGAATACTGGATTCTTTTTAATTATAATACCATGTTCTGTTCATCCAACCATCAATCTTTGCAAACATTTCATTCCAATATTCTTTAACAATGTCAGCTAAATGACAGTCAGATACAGCAACGTAAAATAAAAATAAATAAAAGAATAATTAATGCAAATAAAAATAAAAATGAAAAGAGAATGCTACAAGTGCACTGAAAGTGTGCGAAACAATTTTGCAATGAAGTGAAAAGCTGTTTTCATTTTCTTTTGAAAGCCCTCCAAGTATCAAATATAAATACAAACATAATGAATAAACCTGATTACAACCAACAAAGATGTTTTCCAACAAAAACTGTTTCAGATAAGTACAATGTGGGTATCTCAACTCATATAAACAAATCAAACGACACCTTAGAATAATACTAAGAAAAAATCGACTCATCCTCAAACTTTCAAACTACACAGCCATACGAATTTTTTCAACATTATTAGATCACAGGGGTGCAATTTGAGAGAGCAATGTTATTAGGCACACGTCAATTACTTTAATATTCCCCAGCATGCAGAGAAGAGGTTAAAACCTAAGTACTTTGGGATGCTTTATACCCGTGATCGTAACTGATGTAAATCAGATTATGAAACAAGGGGGCAAAAGCATTTGATAATCCAAATATAAGTTCTTGAAAAGATACGATTTTAAAACCATGCTTTATATTAAATATGAGCTTAATGTAGTAGATAACCCACATACAACAGCAAAGAAGGATGTCCCAGCAACAATAAGCAAACAGAGAGGAGTGGAAGAAGAGAACACTAAGAATATATCAAATTCGCAACGACATAAATGAGCTGGAACCCAAAACAAAATGGTCAGATGCATATCAAGCCTCAGAAAAATCAACCATTCTATGCTCTTGATCAACTGACACATGGAGATTTACCAAACTTTAGATGCCAATTTTCTTGCTAATAAATGTGCATTTTATGCCAAATCATTTAATGACAAACTACAAGTAAACATTATAACATGGACAAGTTTCAGATTCCATAAAACTTCAGTTTACAAATGCCCAGTGTGTAACTGCAGTTATCCAGAAGTACTCTCCAAATCGATTTCTGTTCAAAAGATGTGATTTTTGATAAGCTGTTCATCAGTCTAGTTTAACGTGATTAGAGGTAGACCTGTATCACAGCTTTAATTTACCAATAGATTAGTCCAAATCAAAATGATTATTCACCTAGAAATATTAGAAATATATGGAACAGAATTTGAGGTATTTCTTTTAGATAAGTTAAGATTAGAACCTGAAAAACTTTGTGCATGGCTTGGATTTGCTTCCTATACCAGTTGAATAGGACTCCGTTTCTGTTGCAGAAAATTAATTAATTATCTTCAGTTAAGATTTCAGTTGGTTATTAGCCTTGGAACTTCAGAAGAATTCTTATCATGTTATATTTTAAGTGATACGTAAGTACATGTACACAATTTGAATTCATTTAGATACAACAGTAAGCCATCAACCATGTTCATTGTTCAGTGCATAGGATAGAACCAAAATTTCCCACTTCCAAATAAGTTCACTCCAAATCATATTACTTAAAACTGTCGTCATCTTGGGAAAATTAATACAAGTACTTGCATAAGTTTTAATATCGATTCCGTTGTCATTCCCCAAATTAAACCACTCTCAAATTCAAACGGATTCAATTCTAGAAGTAGAGTAGAATTCCTTATTACGAAAAGAAGAAAATTGCCTAAAAAAAGAACAGATTCAATTCTTAAAGTAGATAGAATGGTGCTTCAAGTAATAGCCAAAGAAAGTTACTACTGCAAGACTAGAACACTTCAATTTCTATTCTCTAACTCACAGGTCTTTCGAAAATTCTAAAAAATATATACAATTTTTTCACCCATATAGATTGGGAGCACAAAGACACTATAAAAGTTATGAAAGCTGCACAGAATAAGTAAATAAGCAAACTTCTGTTAATACCCAATAATAAATTCATATATACAACTGTATATGGGAATGTAATGTAAGGGAGAACAAAGGTAAACCTTGCTTGTATTTCTTGAAACCGGCATTGCCATTAAGAGCAGCTTCAGGCCTGCCCCTCTTTCGAACGCCCCCAAACTCCATCTGATCCAAACACCAAAAGCTCGCAACCAGCTACTAGTAGAAAAATATCAAATAAACAACCGAAAAATGAAGTCTTTGAATGAATGCGCGTGTGGAGCTTGGAGGGGGAAGATAGCTAAGCTAGGGTTTCGAATCGAAAATTAGAGGAGGTGGAATTGAAAAATGGGTTTAAATGTAGTTGATTGAGTATATCTGTTTTTATTTTATTACCGAAAGAGTAAGAGGGAACGCGTGACATGGATGTCATCACGTGTTATGATCGGACAGCCGAGATGTGCTATTTTACGTTGGTAAGGATAGAAATGCCACATGAGCCCGAACACGACCCAACAAGCCCTCAAATTTTCTTTCCTTTTTTAGGACCTATCTTATCTCGTTAGATTCAAGTCATTTATTTATGTGAGACCTATCTTAACGAAAGCCTAAATGTGTCATTGTAGATGAGCAAGGTTAGATGTGGCACTTGAGCCCGGTCCGATCTAGTCTAGTCTGAAATTAATAAATCATGTTGAGTTGATTAGGGTTTAAGCTTTTTTTTCTTCAAATTTGTAAGTTTGAGTTAGGACAATCTAAACCCTATCTGACTCGTTTCGAAACTTAAAATTATAAATAAAATAATGTCATTTTAAGTAAATTAATCTTATTTTTATTTTAAATTTTAAAAATAAAAATAATTCAAGCTAAGCTTCAAATTGCTTAGATCCAATTAGATTTAGTGCCTATTTGAACGAATTTTTGGGAAAATAATAAGTACTTTTTTCACCACAAAAACTTTTTTTTAAGAAAAAATGAATGTTTGCTTGTAAAATAAAAAAGCACTTATTTAATATATATGACTTTTTAGACAGTTAAAATACAACTTTTTAATAATCTCAAATTTGAAGCTTCTAAAAAAAACTCTTTTTCATGTAGATTTTTTATATCAATTAATGAGCCTATTTTTAGTCCTTTTTAATCTTATGTTTTACACATAATTCTCACAATACTTATATATTTAACTATTTACTCAACTTGGATATTTACTTGATTTTTTATATGTTTTAAATTTTATTTTCGATATTAGTTTACTTATATTATAATCTATATAAAAGATTTGATTAGAGATATTTTCATTTATGTTTCATATGATTTAAAATTATATAATAATTAATATATTGTGCTTTGTATATTGTTTAATATACTTTAAATAATATTTATATGTATAAATAATTGTTATTACAAAATAAAATATAGTTAAAATTAAAAGTACTTTTTATTTTTATGTTGCCAAACAATCTACTATATGAAGCTTTTTCAAATAACAGTTAAACAGTTAAATGGCTTCTTAGAAAAGATATTCTCAGAAAAGATTGACAAAAAAAATTCTATTGACAAAAACTCTACTAGTATAAGCGCAATCAAACAAAAACTTATTCTCAATCATGGATCCTAAAAATTTTGATCCAACCTTAGACCTAAAAAGGATTTAAAAACAAAAAAAAAACATAACTCAATAAGTTTCAATCTTTTTAATCCAATCCGAAGTTCAATCAAAATCAAGTCAAATCTTTTCAAATTCTTAGGTTGAACTCAAACCTTACCGGACCGATCAATTACCATCCATAAACTCACTCGTAACCACCCTACAACAATAACATTATAAACTATAACAACCTAATTAAGCTTAACAATAGGTAGGATTAATCAGGCTAAGACTAAAACGATAACGTTTTGAAAAATTAAACTAAATTAATGTCATTACGAGAAAGAGTTCAAGCTGTTTGAGCCAGACTTCGATTGAGCTCCAATTCGAATCTAATCCAAAATTTATATCTAATTCATTGACTTCAAACTGGACCGAACTAAATTTTTCATCACCTAAACCCATCAGAATGTTTAATCAACAGGTTGAACCAATTGCAAAACATTTGCAAAGTGAGAAATATCATTTGGGAACTCAACAAGTACAAGTGATCCGTGTGGCTGACCAACCACATAGTAGGTGTAATATTCACTTTTACAGTTAAGTCTCATAGGCCAAACTCAGGCTTGTAGATCCAGGAGCGAGCCCCATCATGCCGGGAGCACCACTTCCTTCTTCAGATGCTTGAAGCAGTTCAACAAGATACCTCAATATGCCAGTTGCTAGCTAGCTAGCTCGAAAATCAAGGAAAAGCCGTAATTTCTGTTGAAGAAGTTCTTGAGTTCCATAAGGAGGCTTACTGCTGATGATCCAATCTTTCTCAAGAAGGCCTGCCTCGGCGCTGGTAATCATCTCGTTCTGGAACACGGACACGATCATGTATATTGAGGTCTTTAGCACATCAGCTATGGCAAATGCTTTTGAATGTACTGCACCATCTTTTTTCTTAGCCATCACAACATCCCTCTTATTTGTGTTCATTGTTGCCCATTTGATATTAGCCGGCCCCATCGACAGATTCAGGGGTTGCAAGTTCATCTTCTTCCCCATGGCCACTTCGACAGCCAGGAAGCAAGATAAAAGCGTAGAGATAACCGCAGTATTGTTACCAGAGAGTTGAGCAACCCCATATCGGTCCTCTTTGTAAGAGCATGCAGTCAAATCAGCAGCTGACCTTGAACACCATGAATATTGCTGCAGTGATTAACAAAAGGCATTTATCTTGGTTCAAATGTCAAGTGTCAAATTTCGATCATCATTAATGACAAGCAGACAGCAGAATCAGAAATTTTCCAAAAAATTCATTCGAGGCTATTTCAAAGGTCTTTTATGCACAGCATACTTCACAAGCCAAATATATCAGTAACAAGGATCGATTTAAGAGTTGCTTAGTACCTGGAAGTTGTCAAACACCTTGTAGTATTTTGAATGTAGACACTCCCCTGGTAGCTGCAGCTGAGCAGAAAGGTGGGATCCCTTGTCAACAGAAACACCTTCCAAGCCTTCAGCCAACGTGGATGTAAGCTGTTCCAGTGGCCTCAAGCATACAGCAATCACCCTTTTATAAGTCTCACCAGTTTCTTCGAAAAATGCAGCTCGTCTCCAAGTATCAACATTATTCTCACAAACCATACAAAGATCAAGATATGCAAGATACTGTGGTAGAGTATCAGGAGGACTCTCCTCTAGAGCTGCAAGCAGCGGCTCACTTGGATTTGTTTCTGCTGCAGCAGATCCTTTTGGTGGAGCAAAGACAAACCTTTTTGTGTGTAGTACCTTCATGAAAATATCAAGATGTCAAAAGTAGTTCTACATTCTAGCATGCTTGATCTATAAAATCATATTTTAGGGAGTTGCGGAGAAGTTTGAGAACTAACAATTTGCAGCTGCACTGACTACTTGGAAGAATGAAACAAAAAACTTCAGTGACAGAGATTCCACAACTATAAGTGTGTATGTGTAGAAAGTCAGAAACCAACCCGATGTAAATGGTGACTTAATTCCCAACAGAGAAACACTGAAAAGCTCCCAACGTAAAGGATGATCTGCTCAGAGAAGAACTTCCCTGTTGTCAATTGACTTTTGAACGGCTCTAGACGAAACACAAGCAGCACACCCGAAATTAGATGAGCCACACTTGAGAGCTTTGAAGCATGCTTAATAGCTGAAGGAAGTGCCATTTTGAAGCTAAAGAAAGGTGGACGCTGATGAACAGGGCAAAAGAATCAGCCGCAATGTTATAAATAAAAAGTGATTCATTGGGAAAAAGTAAAAAAAAAAACTAAAATACACCAAGCAAGCTACATGTCTGAATTGGCAGATTTACAATAAGAGTGGAGAAAGTTAACCCCTCAATGACACCAATCAAAAAAATTATCCAAATCTAGATGTATTTTGTAACTACTCCATATACGTTACCTTCCAATCGTACTGGGATAGTAGAAAGAAAACTACCAATCACACATAGACTCGTAATGTGTACTAATTTCACTAGATATGGTTTAGTACTCCACAGTCCATACCATTCAAACTTTTCTTTTTCTTGCCAAGTTAACTAACGTCTCAAGCTTTATGATCTACGATCCAATGTGAACACCATGAACTCATTCTAACTACCGTAAACAATATCAAAATAGCAACAGCAACCAGAATGACTGGTGAAGATAAACCTACAAGCAACATGTAGCATCAATGCCTTCCCCTTCCTGATAAGGGAACTGTTAGAATTCAAAGAGCGCTAAAGAATCACTGTATAAATAAGAAAGACAAATCTTCTTTGAATAAAGAGTTTGTACAGGAATAACATCATTCATGGTATATAGCTAATTTAACAGAAATCTAACTCTTCATCTAAATGAAACCCTTGCATGATATCTAATTCACTTCAAAGCTACGTAATGTCATTATCAAAATAACCGCGCATTCCGATCAGACTTCTCGTTGTATGAACATTATCCAGGAGGAGCTCTTCCCTCGTATCGATACATGTCAAAGTGCATCATTGAAACCAAAATTAAAGCTTCAGGTTAACAAATTCTGAAAAAACCATGTTGTCCCTAAGCCAATATCACAAAGCCATCATTTCAAGACTAGAGTATCTGTCAAATAAGTTTAGCTACTAAACTTACAAACACATACAAGAGTAAACACAAGCATTACCTGAACAATAGGGAACTCTAAAACCCATCGACGTTGATAAATATAGAATAGCCCATACACCAATCCACAAACGAAACCTCTAAACCCCACTCTTCTAATAAGCTTCACTACCATATCCTCTTCCACCAAGCTACCGCCAC
The DNA here is from genome assembly GCA_027568895.1 of Erythroxylum shatona. Lineage (NCBI taxonomy): Eukaryota > Viridiplantae > Streptophyta > Magnoliopsida > Malpighiales > Erythroxylaceae > Erythroxylum > Erythroxylum shatona. Next base: position 523,306 of record JAOSBK010000204.1, read on the forward strand.
ATAACGACACTAGCGAAATCAATCCTGAAACAGCTGCCGCCGTCAAAAAGAACACAAACCCAGCTGATACCTCAACCCGACAACGAAAATCAGCAGATGACAAGGACTCTCCTCCGGCGACAAATAACAATCGAAGGAGAGAGATCAGGAGCTCCGACGGAGAAGCGAAAGGAAAGGGTTTCGGTAACGACGCACCGGCGAGCGCGGCGGAGAAGAGGAGCTGAGACAGCTGAAAACTTGAGAAAGCGAAAAGGGATACAAGAAACCGAGCAAAGAAGTGAAATCTACTGTTGCTGAGAGAGGCATTTGTAGCAAAAGACGAAAAAGTGAAGGTCTTGAAGAGAAAGTAAACAGCGGTGGAGGGTATTGACTGCCATATCAGAAACCCTAAAAATCGGTTCTTGACCACCGTTTCCGGGGGTGAAGGCGGTGGAGGACCGGACATTGATGGTTTTTAACCCTTTTCAAATAGGTACTTTGGAAATCTAAAATCTAACAGACTGGTTTAGCTGCAGCCGAAGTACTCAAGGATGGATTTTGGGGGGATTCAGTGATTTCAGCTCTTACAAGTGTCAACGCTCACGTCTTGTTGAAGAAGCGGGAAAGGATTTGGGCAAGAAAGCCCAGGCTTCCCAATGGGTCGGGCCAAGACCGTAATAATAATAATTAATAGGTTGGACTTTCACTTTCATAATAATAATAATAATATTATTATTATTTTCTTCCGTTAAAAAACATCTTACCAGACAACGTGATATATTAGTAGTTAAAACTTATTAAAAGACTCTGGCACGTACGTTATAATATGAAACCTGAGGACATGTACAGAAATTGGTACAATGGTGGTTAGCTAATTACTAGGATCTAAGTTCTTGTCTGATAAACAGCGAATTATATTAATTGTTAATTGATTTTATCAGCGGTTAGTTAATTCTATCAGTTGATTTGACCAACAAATAACATCAACTATTTATTAAAGATGTTTAGTAAAATTAGTTATTTAGTATTAGTTGTTGATATATAAAATGACTTAAGAGGATGTGATTTAAAAAAATTATAAGAGCACAGATATTATATTTCTTAATATTTCATTGAATATTTTTATAAAAATTTAGATTTGAATACTTAATTTTATGAAAATTAAGTTTATAACTTTAATAAAATAAAATAATAATAATAATAATAATAATAATCGTCATCGTCATCGTTGTCGTAAAAATCATAATTATAATCATAATAATAATCCAACTTTAAATTCTCTATTAATACGAATGATGTAGCGAGCTATATCACATTAGTATTTTTCATATAATATATATATATATTATTTAATAAATTAAAAATATCTATAATTATAGTATGACACAAATACGATAGATAGTATTTATATACTAAAAATATTGATTTGATGTAACTTATTATGTTTAGAAAACTTAATATTATGATATTTTTAAATGTAAACTAATATTATAAAATTTAATAAAAATTAAAAAATTTAATTTACCCCTTTATTATATTCTTCTAAACTTCACAATATAATTGTAAGATAAAAAAACAACTTTAAAAATACAAAGAGCACAAATAGATAGTAAAGTGGAGGGGATACTATCATGAGGCAAACAGTTAACTTCAAAAGCTCCTTTTACGAAGTTTTTAGAAATTAGCTTATTGGGATTAAATAAGCTAATCAATAAGCTATTCATTAAATACATCAATAATTTTTTAAGATGGTCAAAAAAAACTAACTTTTAGTTAATAAATTAAAAACAGCTTATAATTTGTTTTCCAAATAACTCCTCAATCTAGTACAATCCTTCTGTCTTTGAAAGGAACATGTCTATGATGGTAGAAGGTTGTCTTATCCTCGTCAACCATAAATCTGACCTGACTGATTCAACCATAGTACCCGAATTTGATCTTGTAATTCCCTAAAAAAAGTGGTAACCCTTAAAAGAATCAGTTCCAACTTGCTAACTTACTACCTTTTCAAGCTATTTCCATGGCAAATACTTGAAGCATTGGAAGACATTTGTTGTTGGGAAGCATGAGAAGTTTCGTCAATGGCTTTCAATGGTGTCTAAGTAACTGAATCATGAATTAAAAAGAAATCCTCGAAACTCAAGGCGTTGGTGAGTTGGTAAGGGACTCTCCTGGCTTAAGTGAGGTCACGGATTCGAACCGTCCTCATGTATGCAGCCGTTTAAATCTTGGGGCCAGAGTTCTGCCTCCCGCAAGGGACCTACCTGGCTCGAACGGAAATTAGTCTGGGTGTGGATGGCTTAAAGGTGCTTTTTCATAGTTGGAACCCTCCTAGGATACCTCGTAGGTAAGGACACCTCGTGGGCAACCAAAGAAAAGAAGAAGAAATCTTCGAACCATTTCCATGCAACGAAGCTTCTCTGATCATTTCTGATATATTTACTGACCTCTTGTCTGGTTTCTGTTTATGTCAATCATCTACTGTTCCATTGGAGGCTTGCGTGGAAGAAGTTTCATCATCAAACACGATTTGTAATGCCAAGAAGCTGGTGAATTTCGCAGAAGAGGTTTCAGATGCAAATGAATTTCGTATAATGAAACGTCCTAGGGTCGATGATCATGTCAGTGTAGGTAAGTTCAAAGGGGTTGTGCCTCGGCGGAATGGACATTGTGGAGCTCAGATTTACGCAAGCCATCACAGGATTTGGTTATGAACATTCAAATCTGAGAAGGAAGCTGCAATGGCTTAGACAGTGCTTCGATCAAGCTCAGAAATGGTGATTCACACAGAAACTTCCCATGGTACGGACCTCGACATTCAAGAATAACCTGACTTCCAAAACCAGTATTCCACAGTGGACGTTCTGACCATGATCCAAGATGGAACATATCAGGCAAAGTTTGCCGGTTTTCTCAAAAGAGGAGGTCATGATCCTGGAGAAGGAAATTCCAGGATTGATCATCGTGACCAATTCTCATGCACGCAGCTGTTTCAGAAAGAACTAATACCGAGTGATGTTGGAAAGCTTAACAGGCTTGTCATCCCCAAGAAATTTGCAGTTAAGTACTTCCCCAAAATCTGCGCGAAAACCTCGAAGACGATCGGGTTTCCAACAATCTATAACTCGTGTTCTATGACAGGTTAATGAAGACATGGAAGTTCAGGTACTGCTACAGGAGAAGCAGTCAGAGTTTTGTGTTCACAAGGTGTTTGAACAAGTTTGTGAAGGAGAAGAACTTGAAGGAGAAGGACATTGTCTCATTTTATACATGTGTTCAATATAGTACACAAGAAATCCAACATTTTACATTAATTGACATAAAACCAAGCACTATCCGAAAATCCATGGCTGTTGGTGAAGTTACACAAATGAAGGAAGCTCAGAGGGAGTTGGAGTTAACTTTGGGACAAAAAGAAGAGATGGTGATAAAGAAAATGAAGTCAGAAACCAACTTGGAAGAAACTGGTTTAAGGCTCTTTGAGGTTAGGATCAAATAAAGAAGATCGAGTCAGGATCTTTTTCTACCCGGATTGAATAGAACATGTTGAGTTAAATCCTTTTCATTGAATGTAATTCTATTAGACATGGATTTATGTGTTATTATTCTTGAAGATTTAGAATTTTTTGAAAGGCTTATCTTTAGATCTTTAGGAATTTGATGCTAATGAGATTCCTATGTTTTATTAGTTCAATTGTATTTTTGTATCAAAGAAACTAAAGTTTATTAGAATAACAAAATGCAAAGCTTCATCAAGCATTTCATTGCATAATTACTAAATCTTCCCACCATTTCATTAAAATTTGTTCACTTTGAGATTAAAACGCTTTTATTTTAATTAGTAAATTGAGAATTTACTATCTAAAATGATATTGTTTTAAAAAGTATATTCTAAATAATAACGTTTTGTTGACTGATAAATCCTTTAAACTTAATTTTTTTAAAATCAAGTTTATTATCTCAATAAAAATAGAAGATGTAATTTTAATTTTGTTATTTAAAAATATAACTATATTCCACTAAATTTGCTGAATCTGTATAGTTATTAAATGTTCAATGTGCATATATATATATATATGTATTACATAAACTAAAAAGAGGTAAGTGAAAAAGAATATTAAAAGAATTAATGGTCTTTACTCTATTTAGGTATGGCAATTGGAGCCCTAGGTTGACCGAGAGTTATTTTTAAAATAATAAATTAGGCTGGAGTCTTAGCTATGGGTCCTATATTTCATGGTTTAACAGACCCAATTTAATTCATTATTATCCCTAATTTTGATAAGGGTTAAAATCATTAAATAAAGGCAAAAATATGATTTTTAAACAAGTTTAATTTGACATAGCATTATAAATAATATATGCCATGAATTGCTCCATATTTTATTTAATTTGACCATGTATTTAACCTTGCTTCTGAGAGCATGTACATCATGTGCATACACACAAATTAAAAAAAGGTTTAAAATTTGATCAAACCTAAGCCCAATCGATGATTAAACTTATTTAAAATTTTTCAAGTCGTCCTAAATCTTCTAAATAAGGAATAGAGACGGCTCGTTAAATTCGAACCAGGTCTTAGCCCCCGGCTTGTTTGAAAAATTTAGTATGGCTTGAAACCCGATACTTATAAATAAAATAATGACGTCGTTTTTTACATTTTAATTAAAAAAATAATTTGGACCGAGCTGCCTAAGATTTTGGGCCAAGTACGAGCCTCAATAGTAGTAGTCCCCAAACTCAGCCATGCCCAACGTCATCCACATTGCCATCCTTAATAAGTTAGAACAAATCCTTCCAAGTAAATTATTGGGACATATTCATCTGTACCAAAAAATGTTGTGTTCCTGTTCCCTTAACGTCCAACCCATTTATTAACTGAGAGAGGAAAAAAAACAAATGAGTTGGATGTAAAGGAGAATAAGGGGTACAAATGTACAATAATTTTTGGTCCAGGTAAATACGTTCTTAAATTATTTTTTTTGATTGTCCACGAGGTGTCTTAAGAGGATTTCAACTATGGAAAGACACCTTTAAGCTATCCACACCCAGACTAATCCCCGTTCGAGCTTGATAGGTCCCTTGTGGGAGGCAAATCTCTGGCCTCAAGTTTTAAACGATTGCATACATGAGAACGGTTCGAACCTGTGACTTCATTTAAGTCAGAAAAACTCCTTATCAACTCATCTGCGCCTTGGAGTTATTAGTTAAGGCTAACTTGAGAGTTATAGAGATGGTGGGGTGTTGAAGTTGTTGCAAGCCAATTGTATCAAAGCTCTTATCTTGTATTATATTCTGACCAGTTAAATCAATTTATCATATAATTTATTAGATTTAAAATATAATTTATTAATTGAAAATTTACTGATATGATCAAGTGATGAAGACTAACATGTAAAGAAAATAAATAAGGACTTGTAGAACAACAAAGACTAACATGTAAACAAAACAGATCAGAGCTTTGCCCATATCAGCAGATTCGAGAGAATATTTTCAACCTTTTGAGGATGATCATAGACAGAAACATCCTAGCCCGAAACTCATACTGGTTTCTGTGTTCTCGCTCAAAGTAATGCTAACCGAGAATACCAATTACCAAATACCAAACAACTGCAAATTGTTACTAGCCTTTGTGTTAGGTAGTTTGGTTACAGAACTTACAAATCTGCAACTTTTGTGCCTTTTGTAGTTATAAAGGTCTTCAAAAGAGTGAAATCCTTCAGTATCATCGAAACCCACCAAAGAGTTTCCGAGCTTCGACCTTAAAGATCTGTTCTTTAGCTCTTGTAAGCCAAAACCCATTTCTTCTTCCCACTTGCCCACATTGGTTCTCTCTGTTTTTTGCCAAGGTAACTCAGTTCTCTCTATATAAAAGACTGGATTTTTATTTTCCTTTGCCTTTCCTTTTTTTGTTTATTGAAGATTTGCTTGAAGGTGAGATTGGATTTGCATTTTGATGTGAGATTTTAGCTAATTGGTTTCCGTGAATTACTGGGTTCTGCGTTCTTTTCTCTGTTCTTGTGAACGACTGAAACTGCTCTTACAATTTGTAGTTCCTTAATCTTTGGATGGCTTTTAGCTTCTGTTGGTTTAATTGTTTTTGAAGGAGTGGTTGTGGGATATCAAGTCTGGAGGCATCCAACAAAGCTTCGTTCTTTTTACTTGCTGAAAGTTAGGAGCATGCTCTTGTTGTGCCAAACTCTTGGTTTTGAGATACTTTAGCAGAAAGGTGGAATTGAGTTCTGAAATCCAACATACTATGGTTTTAAATCCATCATCCATGATGATGGGCTTTGAAAGATTTAATCTTTGCGGTTTTGGAATGTTTTGATGCACCACTTTTCATGGCTAAGGTCTGAGGAACAATTTCTTTTATGTTCATTAGAATTCAGTCTTGTAACAGTAACCAATTTGCAGTTTCTGGTAGATCCTGACCAGAAACATTTCTACCGTTTCAGAATTACTTACTTGAATCCTGACAGCAAACCATAAAGATCGAACTTTCCGTGTACTCCTGAAAACCTGGTTCTCCAGTTTCCCGGCAATCTTGTAGCAGGAACCAATTCCAGTTTATGGTAGATCCTGACCAGAAACATTTCTGCCATTTCAGAGTTACTTGAATCCTGACGGCAAACCAAACCATATAGACCTAACTTTCCGTGTATTCCTGAAAATTCGGTTCTCCATTTTCCCGACAATCTTGTAGCAGGAACCAATTCCATTTTATGGTAAAACCTGGTCAGAAACATTGCTACCATTTTAGCCTATCCATAAAGACCAGACTCTCCGTGCATTCCTGAAAATTCGGTTTCCGGTTTCTAGTTTCCGGACAACCTTGTTGCGGGAACCAATTTGCACGTTATGGTAGATCCTGACCTGAGACATTTCCTCCATTTCAGCATTACTTGCTTCAATCCTGAGAGCAAACCATAAAGACTAAAACTTTCCATGAATTCCTGAAAACTCTGTTACCCAGTCTCTGGTCAATCTTGTAACAGGAACCAATTTGCAGAACCTTACCAGAAACATTTCCACCATTCCAGAATTACTTGCTTGAATCCTGACAAATCATAGAGACTTAAGGGCTGTTAGGTTATATTTTATGTTTTTCTGTTATAATTTTTTGTTTCTTTTTTTTTTCAAATATAAACAAAAATTTTTTGGTTGCTAATGTTAATATAATTGTATTTTTATCATAAATAATAATTATATGTTAAATAAAACTTAAAGATAAATTATTTTTAATTAAATAAATTTATTTAACCTCTTATATAATATTTATTAACAAATTATTAATAAAATTATGTTATTTTAATAAAATTAATAATTTAAAAATTAAAATTATATTTATAAATTAATATTTATTTGAAATATATTTTAATTATTAAATCAAATTTTATTTGAATATTTATATAATTTAAATTTAATTATATATAATTTAATTATAAAATTAAATAAAACTAAATTATTCATAATTTTATTGATA
>JAOSBK010000204.1:530870-559962 GCA_027568895.1 Erythroxylum shatona
ATAAAACTAAATTATTCATAATTTTATTGATAATTAATTTTAATTTATTAAATATGTCATAATTTTTATTAATAATTAAATAATATATATTTAAACTAATTTAAAATTATTCATATATATCATGAAATTCTTACAAGTCAGTATCTTTAATAAAAATTTTCTTACTTTTAAGTTTATTTATGATTTATTATTTTTGCATAAATAAATTATTCAATTTATATATATCCAATTAAATTATCTCTTTTAAGTTATGAACGCAACTTTTCTTTCTTTCTTTCTTTAACAATAACAACAATATTTAATATAAATTATGTTGATATTTAGAGTTTAAAGAAATTTAATAATATGTAACTTTATTCCTATTTGAAACTTTATGAACTAAAAATCATTATCAAAATCTAAAAAGAAAACCTTTAAAATACCAATTTAAAAACAAGTGTCTAATGATAACATAGTCCTTGGCTCATAAATTTAAGGGTGTTTAAGTAATTATACATAAAAATTTAAAAATTCAAATTCAAATATTCCAAAATTTTAAAATTCTAAGTAAATTTAAATTTCAATCCATCTTTAACGTTATTTTAATTGTTGAATTTTTTTATTATTTTTAAAAAGTTTTAAGACAATTATTTTTTATTTGAAATTATGACAATTCGTATAAACTTTTATTTTGTTTATACTTAAAATTATTTTAAAACTTGATTAATTTTAATTGTATATGTTAAATGTCAACTATGCCCCTGAGGAGACGAAGTAGAGAGAGTGAGAGAGAGAGAGAGCTTTGCCATATATAAATACTACAACAGACCACCTCAAAACCCTCGTTCATTTCGTTGTATGATATTAAACTGAAAATAAAAAAAAAATCGAAACGAAGAATTTCCAAGAACGAACGTAATTTTGATTAGAACGGGAGAAACCCTAATTTTGTTGAATATGACCATGAATGTAATCTTGAGGACGACGATGATGGTTTGTTAAGAGAGGGAGTGAAGCTGTGAAGGTGGCTTAATGGGGAGAAGTGAGCAAACCGACGACGAGAAGGTGGCGGAGTTGGTGGTTGCCCGTGAGCAGCACCGGTGGGGCGCTTCGGAGGAGCTGTTGTTAGCGTGCGCTGTGAACCGCCATGGAACCGAGAGTTGGGACTCCGTCGCGGTGGAGGTCAAGGACCGGACGCCCGGCCTCGGTGGTCTCACCTCGCAGAACTGTATGGACAAGTTCAACGACCTCAAGCGGCGATACCACAATAGCGATAACGACGATGTTACTGACGGTATTACTCACAGCTTGGTCGACGAGCTCAGGCGAGTTCGCGTCGAGGAGCTCCGACGCGAGGTTCAACGACGTGACGTTTCGATCGTGTAAAAAACTCGAGATCCGGTTGGCTTCTCTTTTGCGTTGAGATCTGAGAGAGGTTGTTGTTTTCACGGTTTTGTTTTTGGTTACAGGTCGCTTGAATTGAAAGTGAAGAGATTGACGGAGGAGAGAGAGAGAAGCTTGAAGGAGGAGGCAGATCTGGCGACGGAGAAAAATCTTACTCCGGCGACTATGATCGACGCCGTCGGCGATGAGCTCGACGATCGGTCGTTTAATGAATCTAACTCGACGAGTCAACAACAAAAGCCTGAAGCGACGAGGCCTAAGGAAGAAAACGACACCGCAACATTAGAAGCGGTTACGAAACCAGAACCCGAACCGGACTCCTTTAGCCCGAGGTCCGACCCTTATTGGTCCCACAAGGATGACGACAATAACGAAAATGAAGAAATGACCATGAGACCCGGTCAGGCCGGTGGAGTCGGTGACTCGAACGAGTTAGGCGAGTCGGTGGGGGAGTCGAAGCGGGAAGAGAAGGATAAAAACAGTGACGTGCAAAGCTCAGCTAGCTTGACGTTGAAAAAGAAGAAACGGTGTCAAAGAGCTCGGAGTGCCGGCGGAGTGGCGGTTGGGAGCAGTAGCGGGGAGGAGCCCGAGGTGTCTCCCTCCACAAAGCGGGCATCCGCCGTCAAATGTGAGCCGTTGATTAAGATCATCGAGATTATCCGCTCTCATCGGCTCTGCTCGGCTTTTGAACGTCGGCTTCGGAGCCAGGTACTCCACTCTAAGCTCTCTCAGACTCTCACTCAATTCCCTTAAATTTCAAAATGGAAAATAAATAAATAATTTCTAATTTCCCTAACCGGCCAATAGCCACTTGCCACATCATAGATGAAATATCGTACTGCACGTACACGGTGATAATGCATGCGCGTGCGTACATGTACGTGGATCCTAAATCTAAAATATGGAAATCGGACGGTGGGTGATTATGTGATCCGTTGGGGTCCAACGTGGATAAATTAAGTGAAAAGTGATTTTCTAATATTAGGCCATAATATTTATATTAAATTAATTATTTCCCAGTTTAATTCTGGTTCTTTCTTTTTAGTATGGTTTAAAAATTTCACTTTATGGAATTAATCAGGTTCTTTCTTTTTAGTATGGTTTAAAAATTTCACTTTATGGAATTAATATTAAAAGTAAATTAATCTTAAAAGTGAATTTAGCTTTTGGCTAGTTGCACACGACTTTTTACTTTAAAATAATGGAATATAGAGTCAGTCAGATAGTTTTTAAGATGATTTTTTATTTTTCCATAATGCACACTGCCTAATCTATTAATGGCTTTTCTGCTATTCCAACCAAAGTTTTCATGATATTGGTTAAAACCATTGTTTCTTGATTAAATTTGATTCGAGTTAAAATTAAATCGGACCGACTAATTTAACACGATTGATAGGTTGAGTATTCAAAATTGAAATTAAATTTAAATCAGATTAAATTATGTTTAGTCGGTTGATTTTAGATTGAGTTGTTTGAATTAATTTGTGGTGCTTATCATTTTAAAATGATTTTAACTTTTTGGAAATTGTCATTTTCCCCTTTGTTGTTTTGGAAAATGACATGAGAAATAGTAATGAATATTTAGGAGGACTGTCATGGAAAAGAAGAGATAATATAAAATGATTTGTTAAGGCTATTAAAACTGATAATATAAATGTTATTAAAATCTATTTTGGTTATAATAATCTTTACCTATTTAAGAATTTATAGTTTTAGCAATCTTTTGAAACGGTTCGGTTTAACCCGTATTTTTTTGTGAGTGATTGGTCTGTTTATTTTGCAGTCAGACTGGTAAAAACTATTGAATCGGTAAAAAAAAGGACTGGCCAGTTTAAAAAAACTGACCGGTCTATTTAAAATACCTTGATGATTTTAACTTGAATAATATTATGATTAATGATCTTTTTTTAAAAAATCTTTTTGATAAAATATGACTAGTGAGTTTTATTATTTTATTTTGTATTGTGTTGGTAAACTTAAAAAAATGTATATTTTAAAATTTGAAGGTTTAAGTTAACTTTACAATTAAATAAATAATTAAATAGAATGTTTAAAAATTATTAAATATATATAATATATAAGATAAAAAATTATATATTTATTAGTCATCAGCTCTCGATTATAGTTGAATTTCGGTTGAATTATTGACTTTTAAAATAGTTGTTTCTTTGGTTCAATCATCGATTCGATTACGAGTCGAATCCTGATTGAGTCATTGACTCTTAAAACAGTTGCTCTTTTGATTCAATTACCGTCTAATTTTTAAAACATTAAATTTTAGTGATTTTATATAACTTAGTCACATAATAAATTCTAGTTACAGGAAAGGTCTGGCTGCTGTTCGGCTTAAGAATGTGGTGACGGCTCAAGGTCATTAGGCATTTGCCTTGTTCACACGTGTTCTTAGGTGGTTTAATTATCATTGAATATTTTGATTATCAATTCATTATAAGTTCTTACCCACACGTGTGAGACCACCAGACACCCATCTGAAATTTTTTGGTTACTTACTGTTTAAAGAAAAAGGCTTCACGGTTTGAATAATATAATCATAATTGTTTAAAATGTTATCAAACCAGAAGAGGGGTTTTGAAAGAAAATATATTATTATCAGATAAGGGTTTTCGAAATTTCTTTGTTATAATATTTTTTTTCTTTTTATTTTACCTCTAGCCTTTTTTGTGGTTATAATATAATAATTTTTTATTTTATAAAAATAATATATTATCTTGTAGCCTAAGGAATTCCGGTTGAACAAATCTAACTTAGGAATGTTAGGCATCTAAATCTAAAGGGGTTTTAAGTAGTGAAGTCCATTCTGAAAGTAGCAAAGAAAGAATTATCTTTCCTTTTCACATGATAAGTTTGCTTACGTTTGTCTGAGACGTGTACTAATCATCCCCACAAAAACCAACAATCATAATTAGTAGTTTTGTTTCTTAGATAGTTTTTTGATGTTGAGATAATTAAAAAACTAAAGAATATTTAATTTGGCACTTATGAGTCAACCTTTATGTTATTACACCTTGTTTTTTTTTGAGTTTTAATAACTTATACTACAGTTGCAAAAACGGGAGCTTGTGTCGGTTAGATGCCATTACTTGTCAATTCTAAATATTATTTCAGATTATATTTTAAAATTATAAAATGATTTTATATAACTAAATTTAAAATTTGTCACAATAATTTCTCTTACTAAATTAACAAAAAATATTTTATTTTATATATAATAACTATTTTTAAAAATGTTTATGCATAAAATTTTTTATATATAATAACTATTTTTAAAAATGTTTATACATAAAATTTAACATTTGGTTTATAAATTTAACTTCATATTGTTGATATTTGGATATAATGACCAGTATGACTCAATAGTTGGTGATACACTCCAATACGATACAAGATAGATTTGTACTATTTTTTAACCATAATGATCGATATTGACTGATATGTGTTCACTAAATTCATAACACTAACTTGTACACATGAATTGTTACAATTGGTTGTAATGGAATCAATTAGAAGACATAAAAATTGATGGGTTGTGGCTAAAAAAGTGCTTGAGGTTTGTTTTGAGACTGAACTCGTATATTGTTTTGCAGGAATCAGAAAGGTACAGGAACTTGGTTCGCCAGCACATTGATCTCCAGACTGTTCAACTTAGGCTTGACAAAGGGGTCTACTCCAATGCCATTCATACGTTCTTTAGGGATCTTCTTATTCTATTCAACAATTCAATCTTTTTCTTTCGAAAGAATTCACCTGAGCATCTCGCTGCTGTTGAGCTCCGATCTCTGGTGTTGAAGCAGAAGGCAGAGAAGTTCCCAAAACTTAAACCCCAGAAGGCGGTCGGAAGAGCGGAAACTGAGCCAAGAACAACCCAATTTTCAAAACCTGCTTTGGTACCATGTGCCACAAGGAACAATATCAGGTCACAACCTGAGAATGCGGTTAAAAAGAAGGAGAAAAAGGAGAAGGTTGTTGAAGAAACACTGAAGCCGAAGGAGAAGAAGATAGAAGCAACACTTGTAAAGGCTGAGGAGAATGGTAGTATAAAGAAGAAAAGGACTAAAGAGAGATCGAGGTCGGGTTCTAGTTCGGGTTGTAGGAACTTGAGAGCAAGCAACAAGGGCAATGGTGAGGAAATGCAGCATCGGTATGGTGGGAATGAACTTAGTTCACATGACAATTTTGATATGAAAGTGGACAAGAAGAGTGGTTACAGAAGGAAGAGACAAGGAGCTGCAAGTTTCTTGAAAAGAATGAAGCAGAACTCAAGTGAATTGACGGAGAAAGAGAGTGATTCATCTTCATCTTCATTGCCGTCATCAGAAGAAGAAGAGGAGCGAAAAGACGAAGGTAAAGGGAAAGAGGATAAGAAGAAAAAAAGAAAAAAAGAAACAGATGTGGTGAGAAAAGCTGTAACAAGGAGTTCAAGAGGAAGAGGAACAAGAGAAGTTGGGAAGAGTAAAAGGATTGGAAGGCCACCAAAGAGACAGACACAGGAAACAGGAAAAAGGGGAAGAGATATTGTTGATTCTGAGGTAGGAGGTGGAGGTAGAGGTAGTGGAAGGGGAAGAAAGAAACCAAGAAGGTAAGTTTTATGATAATGATGATAGATTGTTTGTATAATGTAAATTATCTTTGATAGGTTTTCATTTTTAGTGAGCTTCTGATCTTTATATGATATCTATGGTAGAATTAAAAGATAAGATAGAAAATGAGAGCTGTATATGCCAATGTAGAATGCTTGGTGAAAGCCATTGCATGAACAAAATTGATCGAGTCGAATTCGGTTTCAATTCAACCCGAAACCCGAAACTCGAAAAAGAATTTGGAAATTTGAAAGAAATGTTTGAACATTTTTTCTCATTTTAAAGACAACTAGGAAAGGAACTGGTAAGATTTTATTATCATTGGGGATGGCAATGAGCCTTCGGTTGGGCCTGTGACCCTTCGGTTGGTTCGAGTCTAAGTTCGATTTGGTTTAGTTAGACTTGATTTTTATATTTTATTAAATTAAAATGTTAGAACAATGTTATTTTCTACAAAACGGTGTCATTTTACAACAAATGATTTTTTTTCAATAATTGTTGGGCTTTGGGCTTCAATTTCAATCAGTTTAAGTTTGACTTGTTGATTGTGAGCTGGGTTGGATTAAATTGGGCCCAATTTTAAAATTATGTCACTTTGATATTGACTCCTCGCATCCTGGAGTTGAAGAAGGGCCAAGGTTCGGTTGTTCATCAAATTCAAATGTACGTAGGGTTGGATTCTTATAAAATTCGAAATTTGACAGATTTAAAAACAACGTTATTATATTTAATTATTGAAATTTTTTTAAAAATAAATCAACATTATTTTAAATGACAAGTATGGTTAAAGTAATTGAAAATAATGTTCTTTAATAAATATAATTAAATAATATCTTTTATTTTAATCAATTAAATCAGTCTTTAATTTTAAATTTAATTAAGTGAAAATTTAGTTAATTAAATTTGACTTGAATGATTAAATTTTTATCATTTTAATAAGAATTTATTTTTGAAAACAAAATTCTAATAAGAATTTATCTTTGAAAACATAACTGTTAACGCAAATGAATCAAATGAATTTTATTTAACCTGACATCTTTTTAGCTAATATTTTGTTTCTATGAATATATCTCTGTATTAATTAAAGCTAAGGTTGTATACTATCTGATCTCTCTAGATCTCGTGCTTTAGTAGGACTTTAACTGAGTATTAATGATATTGATAATTTAATTCATATAAATAGCAAAAAAATTAATATTTTAAAAATTGGACCGAAAGTTAAATCGATAAGACAAAATGCTTAAGATTTAAAATATTTAAACTTATTAAAGTTTGAATAAAATTGAAGAAAAATAATATTTTTATCAATCGAAAAATTTAAATTTTAATTAAAAATATTATTAAATAAAATATAATTAATTTGTTTTATTTTATAAGAATTTATTCATTTAAAAATATCGATCGACTGATTAATGAATTGAAATAATTTTAACTACAAAATTTATTAAAATATATTAAACTAAAAAGTTGAAAATTAAATAAAAAATTGATCGGGTTATATTTTATGGTTAAATAGGTTGAATTTTTAAATTATTGAAAATGTTTTTGGTGAGTTATATTTGCTTTTAATATTATTAAATAAATGATAATAAAGGTTGAATATGGACTGGACTCTAACACTCCTTAAGGCCTGAACCATACCCCAACCTTAACACTCTCGTACCCCTCTCCACTTGCTTGAAAGCTTTTCCCAAAAATGGATGACCCCCTGTGTTTAATTCTTCTTCTAGTTTTTGTCCAACCCATGTAATCAAACCAAACCAAACTCACTTCGTCCTGTTCGTTTCTATGTCTCTTTATTCATCGAACAATCATTTCTGACTCCAAATTCTGGTAAAGTTGAATTCTTTTTGTGCTAAACATGTCAAACTATACAGTAGAGTCCAGCACAGTAGAGACCAGTGATGGTGTGAAACTGCACACAAGGCTTTTCAAGCCAAAAGAAGAGATTAAAGACAATTTGGTGATTGTTCTTGTTCATCCATTTTCAATCTTAGGTGGTTGTCAAGCTTTATTGAAAGGAATAGCATATGGTTTGGCTGGTAAAGGTTACAGAGCTGTGACTTTTGACATGAGAGGTGCTGGGAAGTCCACGGGGAGGCCTTCTCTCACTGGTTTTGCTGAAATCAAGGATGTGACTGCGGTCTGCAAGTGGGTCTGTGATGATATTCACTCTGACAGGATTTTGTTGGTGGGTTCCTCTGCAGGTACAAGATCTCAATCTTTTTCTATTTATTTTCTTGTTTGATGCTTCCTAAGTTAATGGATCATTTATGAGTTTTTTTCTGTGAAAGTTTGAAGCTTTCTGGGTTATGGTTAGATAGACGATTATTTGGTTTGTTTGTATGAATAAGCGATTTCTTAGATCTAACAAAAGGGTTATTGCATGGACTTAAGATAGTTGGCGAAGAGTATTGTGGTGCATACAGAGAAGAAAATATTTCTTTACTCATCAAAACATCTAGGGAAAGGAATAGTCTTCTTTGGTCAGACATGTCTGATTCGGATGTCAAGGGTGGGAAAGGTACTGTAAAACACATGCTTTTCTCTTTTGGACTTTGCAAAAGGAAAAAGCCATTTGGAAAATTGAAGGTCTAGCTTCTAAGTTTATTTTTCAACTGAATTAGTCAGGTCAAAGTGTGTTTTCTTGTTCACCCAAAAGTTAAGGTTTTCTTTCTTCTTTCTTCTTTCGTCTGGAGAGCCATTTCGTAACTTGTGATGTCAATTACAAATTACACTTCATATATAAGAGTGTGTGCTATTAGATCTTGGGTAATTAGCTTAGTAAGTTGGCGATTTCTCCGTTTTCTGCTTAATGTTGGGGAATCATATACTTTCCTGAAGAGGAATATTTGTCATATGTGTGATTAGTCTGGCAATGTTTCCAGATCATAGGCTAGGATTGACCGTAGTTTAGCACGATTCAGTTAAACAAATAACCGGTAACGATCACCTAAAATGTGTTTTACTCATGATAAGCTGAGTAAGTACCTTTAGAAACATTTAAGTGTAGGCAATAACAGGTATAGATCTTAGCAAGCTTCAGAACTAATTCAGTTTAATGAGTTGTCACTCTCAACCTATGTTTAACATCTTACGAGACTAATAAATTTGTCATACCTTTTTATGGATATTAAGGAATTGTTGAACTCTTGATATTGGCAAGTAATAGGTGCTGACTAATTCTGTAATTTGGTGTCTGTTGTCTACTCTAAGCTTCTCAACTTGATTTAGTTTTGATTTAATGTCCAACTAGGTTGTACTTTTCCGTATCTTGCCCACTGATTTCTGGTTCTTGTTTACTCTACACTTTGCAACTTGATGTACTCTACACTTTGCAACTTGATGTAGTTTCAATTTATTGTTCAACTGGGTTGTATTTTTCCTTATCTTGCTTTCTGATTACATAAGAAATGTAACCTACTCCAAAATTTTCCAGTTCCCTTGTTCTTTTGTTTCAACATGGTAAGGGACATGCCTGCATAAACACAAAATTTCAGAATCAATCAACCAAAAAAAGTTAATCTAAGCATAGTTTTAGGGACATATAAGTGATTTGAGCTACAAGGTATCGATGAGACAAACATTTGATATGGTAATTAACTGGAGATGGATCAGTAAATTTACTAGTTTCATCGCTTCGGGCTGACATTCAGTTTTACTTGATGAACCAAAAAGTTCCCGAGAAACAACGATTGTTTCAAAGGTGTAAGAAATGCAAATGTATCTGTGAGCTTTGTGTGCACTGAAAATATGGAAAGGAAAGAATGCCATCAATCCATGATACATGTAATTGTTTGATGCCTATCCAGCTTTATCTTTTTATTGTCATTCTTTATCAATACAAATTTTGAAACGACATCACTGATTAGGATATCTTTACAGCTATTTTAAAAGGTACTATCACAGGATTTATGGCAAGAACTTGGATTATAGTAGCTAATTTTGTACTATTAAATTTGTTGCTTCTGGTGCAGGAGCACCAATTGCAGGTTCTTCAGTGGATCAAATTAAAGAAGTTGTTGGCTATGTAAGTATTGGATACCCTTTCGGAATGATCTCCTCGGTTCTTTTCGGAAGACACCACAAAGCAATCCTGCAGTCTCCAAAACCAAAGCTCTTTGTAATGGGGACTCGGGACGGATTTACCAGTGTTAAACAGCTCCAGAACAAGCTAAGTTCTGCTGCAGGACGAAATGAAACTCATTTAATTGAAGGAGCAAGCCACTTCCAAATGGAGGGCCCTGAATTTGATGCACAGATGGTGGACCTTATTGTTGCTTTCATTGAATCCCTGTAGGAAAGCTTGCGAATGGTTCTGGTTCAGATTGAATCCTGCTTTGGTTTGCTACTCGTATCTGCTGATTTCTCATATTTGTTTAAAATTGCAGGACTTCAAGCCATAAGTAACGGCAAAAAAGCCGTGTGCATATCTCAGATGTGTGTGTATATATATATATATAGAGGGAGGAAGAGAGACAGAGATCAGAGTCATTTCCAGAATTCATAAATTCTCATTGTGGCATAATTTACATGAGCAATTTTTAGCTGTCATTAAACTAGAACTAGAAGGAACCAAGGCTACAAACACTATTCAATACGAAATAAGCCAAGGAGTCTCACGAACTTGGCCTCTCACATGGTTACAGAGCATATACTATGATGCATCAAGGAAGTATCAGTAACAAATCCTAACTATCATGCATTGTGGCTCTCTTCATGTCGATCATGAGATCCGTGTCTACCCTCTCTTGCTAACTTGTTGCCATCTGAACCTTCAACTACTCTACCTACACCAACCATCTCATCATAGGGTCGTTTTCTCCATTGATCTTGGTCCATTGATTGTGCATGTGAAAACGGTTGTTCACCTTCATCTGCATTTAATCCAAATGACTAAAAGAAACCCGAAAAGAGAACAATTTGCATTGTTTAAAACATCTGCTAATGTTCCCTACTGTTTCTTTCATGGATACAAGTTATAAATGATCATGACACAAAGATATACAAGATGAAATGAACGACTAAATTATTCAAAAAGATTCCAGGTGAAAACTTGATATCCATTCTCTTGCACTGATGAGGAAACATTCTAGTAGCTTAATGGTCAAATAGTACACAATTGTTACAGGTTCCAATACTACAATTAGATTATACAACATCCTTGTTGAAAGAAACACGGTATTAAACATGTGCAGTTAGTTATTACCACTTTCACCATCAGATGCTTCTTCAAGCCTTGCAATTGCATCCACCAGGGCTTGTTCATGGTCCTGTGTTACAGAGAAGATATAACACTCTACAAAAAACAATATACAATTTATAAATACAAGATGGTTGCTCCTTACATTCAGCACTTTCTTTGCTTTCTCAATTTCTACAGGATCAGGATGGCTTGCCCCAAAAACTTTTTGCACCTGTTCAAAACCAATGTCAGGGAGATATCATGTCGTTTGCGATATGCAGAAACATTGTCAGTGCCAATTTACCTCCTTGATTAGTGTCTCGGTATGAAGTATCTCGATATCCCCCACAGCTTTTTTCCCAATGCCATTTTGTGATAGAGGGAAGTCTTTCTTGGACTGACCCGTAATGGTCCCTCTCCCTCTCCCTGCTCGAGCAACAGCTCCACCTCGCATCATGGACTTCTTATTCCCACGGCCTGGACCTGGCCGGCCACCTTTACGAACTATTCCTGGTTCTTCAGCCTCCCATCTTATATCATCTGGTGATATCTGTCATAAACAAGTGCATATTTTAGGTAGGAACAAATACAAGTTATCACCTCCAACACGGAAACAATTTAAATTTGGGTTAAAGGCATGAGACCAATTGAGCAATTATAATTTTGAACCTTGCTGATATTGTCACATAATGCATGATAGGGCAATACAAAATACTTTTAACTAATTGTGTTCAATAAAAGACAAGATTTTCAGTTCCAAAACAAAATACAATAAGTCAACCGAGGAAAATCTTCAACCTCGATGATGCAAAAAGGAGAAAATCTTCAGTCACCACTTCTCTAACCTATTTCATGATTTTCAGCATTTTAAGATCACGCCCAAATCACTAAAATAATTCTATAATGTCACAAATACTTACCTCTTTGAGATTCACCCATTCCCATGTTTCATCAGCAGTGTTCATATCATAAACTAAAGCATGCCTTCCCTGCCAATAAATGATAAAAGGATCACGTCAATATATACCCTTTAACTACAAATACTAACAACCAAGAGCAAGATGTACCTCAACTGGATTGTAGTCAGTAATAATAGCCTCGTAGAAATGGTTATCTTCAGGCCACCGAGTCCAAACTTTCCGGCCAATCAATGGATCATAACTTGTAGCCTCAACAGGCTCATTGGTTCGGTTAGCAACTTGATTCCTTCCTGTCAAACCAGTAGAAGGATACTGCATAGACTGCATTGACCAAGTAACAGCAGAACAATAATGAGAACCAGAGAGTTGTATGATAACTGTCAAAAGTTCACTGCCAATTCACCATATCAGTGACAGTCCAAAATCATATCACTTACTGATTTTGGCTTCTTATTCTTAGACCCACCAGGAGGACCTCTTTTCAGGGCTGATGTGGATGGTTGCATGGATGGTTGTAGAGCAGGAGAAGGGGCAGCCATGGACAATGATTGAGATATTTTCTGTTTTTTACGCGATGCTGATACAGTGGGACTAGGTATAGGATCACGAGATGGCTGCGCATTGCTTGGCATGCCACCTTGAACCCCATTTGTCTTCCTCCATTCCCTAGAGTCATAAGAATTTTACTTGATGCAAAAAATACTAATAGTAATTTATTAATTAGTAATGCATAGCATGTAATCAGACCTTATCCTTCGAATCATGCCATCTGCATTAACCTTGGACAAAAGCTCCCTGTGCTCCTCATCGGATACTCTTAATTCTTTTCTCAATTCTGTAATTAAACTTTCCTTCTCCTGTAAAAGAAGAATCAGTGGTTTCAGTCTCATGTTTCAGTAGCTTGTGAAAGGACAATAATCATACAAAGTTACGGTGAGATACCCAAGTGATGGCATCAGATTGAGCTTTAAAAGCCCGCAGAACTGAAGTGTATGCTTCTTGCTCAATATTGTGGATTTGAGTTTCCATATCACCATGCATCCTAGATAGTGGAGCAGAACCAACAACTGCAGTTCTACCATTTCCAACAGCTCGTATCCCACTTTGGAATCTATTCCGATGTGATGGTGGAAGGTCATCATCAGTTCCTGCAGATTAAATAATCAAACTAAACACCTTCTGCAAGGCTAGTTGAAGATGATGATCCTAGTAAGCTAAACTCAGATGCATGAGATGGAAGATATAGCAAACACCATGATTAATTCAATTCATGAAACAAACATTACCAGTGCTAATTTATGCACATCATCTAGAAAAAAGGGAGGATTAACAAACCACTGCTATCAGAGAGGCCATACTCCATTTCAACTCTTCTCAAAATCAAGTCCCTAAAACCTTATTCCCCCAGGAAAGAGCCAGTCAAACTGCAAAGAAGCCACCAATATCCCCAAATACCTGAAAACAAATTATACGAAATTGAAACCAGTCACAAACTTCTTTACATCTCATGTGATATGATTAAAGAGAATAAAATCAAAGAAGCAGTTTAATGCCGGATTGGCCAAAATCTAGCCTTACATCAATATATTTAGCTCCAGATATCATAGAGAACCATTGAAATCTAAACTACAAATCTGAACTAAGATCGACCATATTTTTACCACATTTAGCTTTATGAACCCTAATGCCAAAAATTAAGCTACTAAAGTTGATAACAACCCAATAAAAAACTGCCACTACACTAACAACAGAATACCAAATATTTCACAAGCTCACAACTTCAACCTCAACCTTGTAAGAAAATTAAAACTATAGAAACAAATTGAAAACCATTAATCTTGTCCAAATCCTTCAAACCAACAAGCAGAAACAACCTAGTAGCAGTAAACAAGAAACATACGAAGTTAGCTAAAAAAACTTTTCAACTTTCCAAGCTTGCCCAAATCGAGACCAAAAAAACAAAACCCAAGTTAAAGACGAAAGATTACACCTTCAAGAAAGACTCCAACTTTAAAGCTCCTAATTGATTTCAAGAAAAACCCACTTCAATACAAGTCCCAAATCTTCGAAAAACTAGTGAAACCCATCTTTAGGGCTCCAAAGAGGGATTGTGAAGGTGATAAAACCTGAGACAAAGCTTGATTCCTCCTCCACTCCGTTACTATATCCCGATCGTGAGCGATAATTTAGAGCATTCTGCTAATTGGGAAGTTGTTTCTAGTGACGAATTCCGGAATGAAAAAGGAGAGATTTCGATAGTCCGAATTGAATTGTGCAATTGGGGGAAGAAAGACAGGCAGGGAGCGCGGACTTGAAAATCTTTTTCTCTCATTTTAATTTCAGTTAATAGTAAACTTTCAGGTCCGAACAGCCTTTCTTCTCTTTTGTTTTTCCCTCTTTAAAATAATATATTAATATCATTTTATTAATATATATTTATATATATATATATATATATATATATATATAATTTCTTAATCATTTTCAACAACAACAACAAATCTACTAATTATATAAGTTATTTAAAAACATCTTTACTTATTAGAAATAAAATCCCATACTATTAGACTGCATATTATCTCCACGTGTCAGTAAAATTTATATTGAATATTGTTATTATAAATTTATTATATGAAATAATTGAAGTAAAAATAAGAATATTATAACTAAAATTGTCAATAAATAAGAAATAATTTGCTGACTAAAAAATATAATTTCTTTCTTTTAACTTTCTTTTAAATTATTACATATATAATATTTTTATCAAAAATTTATTTCAAATTTATCACATCAAATAACTAAAAGTTGATAGCTTTAATATGAAAATTTTTATAATAAATATATTGGTGTTAAAAAATTATTTCTCTCATATATTTTTTTAATTTAGTTTAGGCAAAATAATTCATCAAATGCTATTTTCATGTGATTTTTTTAAAATTTAAATAATTTCAAAATTAATAAAAATAAATTTATTTAATTATATATTTATATAAAGAAAATTTTTCATAAGTTTGAAAGCGCGAGAAAATATTTTATCAGTAACCAAACCAAACACACCCAAACACTAAAAACATAACGCTTTTAAGGATGTTCTCATCCTTTTCTCATTTCTCTCCCAAATCGTGTCTCCTTTCTTCTAAATTCCCATTTTACCCCTCATCCTCCCCCAAATCCCCATTCTACCCCCGCCGTCTCGCCGTCGCACGCGGCGTCAGCTCCAGTAACCTTTCCTCCCCCTACGGTAGCGTTCGTTTGAAACCACAGATGGAATCGTCATCGCCGGAAGCGTCCGTGGACTCCGTGACGCGCGATTTGAAGAACCATAGCTTAGATTCCACTGACGCTAGGGCAAAATTGAAGCTTGAAGAACTTAACTGGGACCATTCCTTTGTCAGAGAGCTTCCTGGTGATCCTAGAACCATTAATCTTCCTCGTCAGGTACTTTTACGGTTATCTCTTCCGTTTCTGCTCTTTTTTATAATGCAAAAATCTGTTTTTTGTATGAATTTTGATTTATTTTCTTGATCCTTTTATCAAGGGTTGGAGTTTTTTGTGGGAATGAATTCTCAAGTTCACTTTTCCTATATAATTTTCAGGTTCTGCATGCTTGTTACACACAAGTTTCACCTTCAGCTGAAGTAGAGAATCCTCAGCTTGTTGCATGGTCAGAATCAGCTGCTGAGTTGCTTGATTTGGACCCTAAAGAGTGAGTCTTGGCTTTTATTTTGCTTATTTGTAGTATTGTGAACTGATGCAATGGAATTTGCTCATGGTATGATAAGAGCTCTATAGAGGGTAGAATTATTTTTCATTGTCTTCTTGATAGTTTATGCCTGGCCTGGCTGATTAGGGTTAATTCAGTCAGAGCAACTCTGATAAATTTATCAGAAATAGAAAAAATTTATGCACTTCATCAAGTTCTTTTTTTCGTTCAGCATAATAATTCAATTGCTGTTAGACTAACTAGTTAATAATTTTATTTGGATTGCAGATTTGAAAGACCAGATTTTCCCCTTTTCTTTTCTGGTGCTTCTCCTTTGGTTGGAGGGTAAGTTTTCTGAGATGAATTAAGATCATGACACATCCACGTGTTGAAATATCCATTCCTTTTGTGTTTCATTATTTCTAGTGTTTTTATCTGTTGTTATCTTCTCTGTTATAGGTTGCCCTATGCTCAGTGCTATGGAGGACATCAATTCGGCACGTGGGCCGGCCAACTAGGTGATGGTCGGGCAATAACGCTGGGGGAGATTCTGAATTCAAAGTCTGAAAGGTGGGAACTACAGCTCAAAGGTGCTGGGAAAACGCCATATAGCCGATTTGCAGATGGTCTTGCAGTCCTACGTAGTAGCATCCGGGAGTTTCTTTGCAGCGAAGCAATGCATTTTCTAGGGATTCCAACAACTCGTGCACTATGTCTTGTTACAACAGGGAAATATGTCACTCGAGACATGTTTTATGAGTAAGTTGCAATTGTAAAGTAGTGATACAAGTAGCTGCAAACACTTATATCTATGTCAGAGTTACTTACTTATCTTTACATTCGTTTTGGTCTTTATTTACGTCTTTTAAATTCTATTTTTCATTTTTGTTGGAATATAATCTGTTCTTTCATGGATGATAATACCATTTGGATTTTCCAAGTGCATTATGCTTGACTTGGCCTCTTTGGTGTTAAACGGAACTCTATAATGAAATGCTGAAAAATATGGTCATGCAGTTTAATGTGGCAAAAGGAATTTGGGTTCTGATTTTGAGATGCTCTCCGGTGATGCTGATAAAGAATTTTTATATCCTCTCATGCAGTGGCAACGCAAAAGAAGAACCTGGAGCAGTTGCTTGCAGAGTTGCACAATCATTTCTTCGGTTTGGTTCATACCAAATACATGCTTCTAGAGGGAAAGATGACTTTGAGATTGTTCGCGATCTGGCCAACTATGTCATTAGACATCATTTTCCTCATATTGAGAACATGACTAAAAGTGAGAGTGTATCGTTTAGTACAGGTGATGAAGATGGTTCAGCAGTGGATCTAACCTCGAACAAATATGCTGGTAAGAATGAAAATTACTTTAAGAATGAAGAGAATCCAGCAATAGCTTAAGTTAAAAGTATCTACAGTAGTGCATACTGCCTTGTAAGCTAAATAAAGCAAAGTAATTTTTGTGTCAGTAGCAGCTGTGTCCTATATTGAAGAGTCTAAGTAGTGTATGTCACAGTCTTCCAGAATGTTAATTAAATGATTGGTATACTGCATTACAGGCAGAAGTATATCAAGTGCACAATCCAGCTCCTCAATTTCCATAGCAGGCTACTGTTTTAACAACAGCTTTTCCGCCTCTATTACCTCATTGAACATCCTTAGTCTGGCTTTTCATGCTCAGCATTTTATATTAGGTTGTGGCAGAAACCAATTATTTCCTAACTCTGTTTGCTTGATGTTTCAGCTTGGACAGTAGAGGTTGCTGAACGCACGGCTTCCTTGGTTGCACGATGGCAGGGTGTTGGTTTTACCCATGGTGTGCTGAACACTGACAACATGAGTGTATTAGGTCTCACCATTGACTATGGTCCTTTCGGGTTTTTAGACGCTTTTGATCCAAGTTATACTCCAAATACTACTGATCTTCCTGGTAGACGATATTGTTTCGCGAATCAGCCAGATATTGGCTTATGGAATATTGCGCAGTTCGCATCTACTCTATTAGCGGCCCTGTTGATAAATGATAAAGAGGCAAATTATGCGATGGAAAGGTAATGTAACCTTAACATTTAAGAGAGCATTTTTGGTTAGTTGCAGTTTTCTAAAGCTGATATTTCTTGAATTTTGCAGATATGGAACCAAATTCATGGACGAGTATCAAGCTATAATGACGAAAAAGCTTGGACTTCCCAAATATAATAAACAGTTGATAAGTAAACTCCTTAATAACATGGCGGTAGATAAGGTTGATTACACGAATTTCTTCCGATCACTTTCAAATATCAAAACAGATCCAAATATTCCACCAGAAGAGTTGCTAGTTACTCTGAAGGCTGTTCTATTGGATATTGGCCAGGAACGCAAAGAGGCATGGAGGAATTGGGTGCAATCATATGTGGAGGAGGTAAGGAAGATTTCTGGAATAGTTTACACGAGTTTTTTCTAATATCAGGGCACAAAGAAAGATCCTTTCTATATTATTTCTATTTCTGAGATCCTACCATTTCCTTGTTCCAAATCACGTCAACTAACCAATCTTCACCTTGTACCCAAAAAAACCGAAAAGCGAGGAAGAGAAAAAACTTTTGAAATGATACAGGATGAAGGATGAGTTGATATATTTTTGCCTAGTATTTATCATCTCTTTTCTGTTTCTGCAGCTGCGTGCTAGTGATATGTCAGATGAACAGAGGAAATCCCAGATGGATTCAGTAAATCCGAAGTATGTGCTTCGGAACTACTTATGCCAAACTGCCATTGATGCAGCTGAAATGGGTGACTTCGGAGAAGTGAGGCGGCTGCTTAAGTTGATGGAGAGGCCTTTCGATGAGCAGCCGGGAATGGAAAAATATGCTCGTCTGCCACCTGCGTGGGCCTATCGGCCAGGCGTTTGCATGCTTTCTTGCTCTTCTTGAGTTGCTTCAGCTGCAAATTCCTCCAGAAAACAGCTTCTTGTATATATTAGCTAAATCGGATTCGTCATTATGCATTACGATAATGAGCATGTATACCTTTGTTTCTGTACCCTCATTTGGGAACATTTGATTGTTGTTGTAGCATCATAAACTTAACACAAGTTTTCATGTAACGTCTGAACTTCATAGTTCAAAACAGTAGAATATAAAGGTGGAGTTTTGCTGCTTTTAGAGAAATTCATCTCATTAAGATTCTCACTCGTTGATTATCAGTGATTGCTATCATAGGGAACAAGGGGTGATAAAATGATGGGTTAATTTATCTATGACAACAAGTCGGGTCAGATTTGGATTTTATGACGTATAGTCTTGCTCCAAATTTTTTTTCAAAAAGTTCAATTGAAGTTTCGTATCCAAGAAGGTTCGATATATGCAGTTTTGTTAATAGGGAGCTTTACCTAAAAGGGAGAGGTTGTTTCTTCAATTATAAATTATCAAGATACAAGTATGTAAAGATCTCTTGTCGGCCAAACAAAACGATGTCGTTTCAGGATTGCCAAGCTTCCAAATTCGCCTCCGGTACACATGATCTGCTCTCTTCGTGGTTGAGCTCTTGCTCCATCTTCTGGTGCAGTATAAATGCTTGGAATGTGTTTGAAAGATCGAAACTTTATTAATCTTCTCTTCTTTCTCATTCTAAAGTTCTCATTTTTGATGTTTAAGGGTGGTTTTCCTCTAATTCTTTTTTATGCACACTCTTCTTGAATTTGTGGGTGTTCTTGGTTTTCCATTGAATGAGCACTATTATGTAAATTGTACCTCTGAGAGCTAGTTACTATTCTGTTTTGAAACTTGGGTTTTTGGCTATGTAGGCAGCTGTTCTTCAGGAAAGTGAAAGCTACAAGCTGCATGAACTAGACCCCAGAAAGATTTAGCTGGTGATTTGTGTTTTTAAGTGATGTACCATGAGCTTTCAACCGTTTGTATGCCTTGTAAGTATTTGGAAGGGTCAATCTTCATTTGTAGATAATCAGTTTCCGATGTTATATAATGTCCAATGGATATTTGTGGCCTGCTTGAAAACATCTCTGCTGTGTTCTGTCTAAGAGAACAGCATGAAAAGTGGCCATAGAGTTCTGATAAATACACTTTTACCTTAATTCTTGCTCATTTTCTCATTTCTTCTCCACATTGTAGCCAACATGAGATAAAGATCCGTTCAAGAGACAGATTTCAACTTAGAATATTGGTAGCTTCTGTCTTCTACATGTCGTCAACTTTAAGCAAGATAAGTGGAGCTGTTTATGATCCAAAGAAAGCTGTAGAAACAAGGCATCACCAAAATTTCAAACGCCAATTAGAACAAGTGATCTCAACATTTTCTGCACACGGATATCCGAAAGAAAGACAAACTTGCTCTTGCCCAATTTTTGCAGTTTTCCTTCTCAAATGGGATTTTCATATAAATTTTCTTTTATCTTTGTGGGTTTTGTTTTTCCATTTCTTCATATGGTACAAGTCTCTAGTTTTTTAAACATTCTGCAATCATTTGTCTTGATATTAGGCTTCAGAGGATATAAGTTGAAGCTATATTTGCGGGATTGACGTAAGATCATATGTAGAAACAGTTTTGGTATGTTTCAGAAAATTGTCCGTTTCTTGTTGGCGAGTGATTGAAAACTGTTGATTTAGTTGGACTATTTTTACGCATGGTTAGTTGCAATCACATTCTATTCTGGCAATTTCAGTTGGCTTTTGTACAATGCTTACCTGATTTTCTTTTAATTAAAATCTTGCAGAATATGGAAATTGTTGACATACCCTTCTTTTAATTAAAATCTTGCAGAATATGGAAATTGTTGACATACCCAAATCTTGTTTTGTCTGTCTTACCATTTCTTATCTAACTTCAGATGACAAGCAGGGTAGAGGTGGGTATTTAGAATTCTCTTGCAAGTGAAACAGGGCTGCACATTTATAGTCAGATTGCTGCTATTGTCATTATTACCTTTAATAAGCAATTGGAGCTTTTACAGTCGAATCTGATAGTGAAATGCTCTCTCAACCTTTGTACATTTCAATTGGTTTCATGTTGTCGAGTTCATTCTATTACCTTCTATTTTTGTTATATCCAAATTCTTATAGTTTGCTGCAGCATTAGGGGAGCCAACGTCCAACTGGAGACATTTAGGAACAGTGGATTTTCTAAAGTGGAGGCACATTGTGGTTTAGCAGTTCCTCAGACCCTGTACAACATCATCGGGAAAAGATGTTAAACATGGTCTTTTGCAGCATGCTCAGTTTAATGTCTTGTAATGTATATCTACCTCGTCTCATATTTAAATGCAGTGATTAACTTTCTCACCTGGAATTGAAAGCCTTTCGATGATGGAAGATTATGGTAAAGGGACATAGTCTTAGATATT
Source organism: Erythroxylum shatona (assembly GCA_027568895.1). NCBI lineage: Eukaryota > Viridiplantae > Streptophyta > Magnoliopsida > Malpighiales > Erythroxylaceae > Erythroxylum > Erythroxylum shatona. Next base: position 552,001 of record JAOSBK010000204.1, read on the forward strand.
GAGATGAAAAGGAATTCGAAGTCAATAGAGCTGTAATGAAGCAAGTATAAGAGTGGTGATTATTTCATCACTTCTCTTTCATTTCAAAATGAAAAGTGAAGATGGACCACTGTTCAATGATCTATACAGATCAGCAGATTCTTTGTTCACTAACTTTTGGCATTATGTACTCATAGGAGATATTCCTTGTTACTGAAGAATGAAATGTACACAGTTTTAAGCTGATTTTAGTAAACTAATTGATACACTCACTCACAGACAGTTGTAGGTACTCGTTGCCCATAACCGTTTTGTATTAAAGATAGAATTCTAGAAGAATCTCTGTTTCATTCTGACTATGGAGATTCTTTGTTTTTATTGAGTCAAGTTTTATGAAATCATTTAAGAATGCTATTATGCACTTAAAGTGCTTCATTTGATTGTCGAGTGCTTTTCTCGTCATATTGGTAGTTATATCTACAACGACAAGGACCAGAGTAGATATAGCCAAAATTTGACTAAATTTCAGATATATGATGTCAAATTGTCATAAGTAAACATATTCTTTAGCAATGTTCCTTGTGTATTACAAATGTACCAAGTTGCGTATGATCTATTGAGATGCGAAACAATATCTCGCTGTTTCCTTCTGAAGCAACTGCATCGATGCATGCCACTGTTCTGAACCGTTGAATAGACATGTAGGTATGGAGTTCTAAGAATTTTGCATTACAATACAGAATATAACATTTTGTTTCAGGTTAAAATTCTTTCTCCAAAATGTGTGCGACCTGAATCCATGACAGAGTTTTCATTTGGTATGCACATTTTTCTTTACCTCATTCAAGCCATTTAGATCCCTCTCTTGTTCAATTTGTAAAAACTTCCAGCTGAACTGTTTACTTCTTAATACCATTTATGTGCTCGTGTATGAAGCAATTGAATTTTCTTAATAATATGTTTCTCTTCTACTTCTATTTGCATCTTACTATTTCCAGATTTAAGTATTGAATTATCAAGGAAAGTAATTTCTGCATAAAAGGCAGGTGCAATAATAACACATTTAGCAGGTTGTGATCCTGAGAAGTGAAGATAAGATTTATTTTTCTAAAACTTATGGAATGTGATTACATGTAGTATAGTGGACTCTTTAATTCACCTGGAAAACTGAAACCGAGATGTCTTACTAATGCACGTGTGATGAATACAATGGAACAATGTTCCACATAGTTGATGACCTGAAGACCGGAATGTAACTGACAGCTTTTACTCCTGTCCTTACAGCTAAATTCAAGACAAACTGTCAATGCCCTTCACTGTATCATTTGCTGTTGTGTCAGTCTTTTCCATCCGTCATTCTACATAATCTCCTCCCCACTCTCAAGATGAGAATTCGAAACAGCCGACCGTGCTTTCCTCATGCTGTACCACCTGAGGCCATGTCAAGATCTGCTAGTTTTCGATCAAAAGGTGTTCTGTCTTATCAGGATAATTTCAACATTCAACAAAAGAATCGTCGAATTGTGTGGTCGTGCTGTGCATCAGGACAGTCGACTTCAGAGGTAGAAGGATCACAGCTGCAAAACAATCCGGATATGGAAATTCAAAGTGGAGAAAAATCATTGAACAAATCGGAACATGAGAATGGCAGACAGATTGGCATGCAAGAAACTTCAATTCCGGTTAGCATTTTCGCCTTCTTTCCTCCTTTTAGGGATTCATTGTTGATCAAACTTTTAAAGCCTCCTCTACGTTTCATCACACCACAAGCTTTCATCAGTTAAATGTGCTCGATGGGGTTAGTCTAATTGGGAACCTATATTATGATGCTAAAAAAAATTCCTTATTGTGAATTCTGTTTACATTTTAGGTATCCCAAAATCTTGAAGAAGTGGACAATGGAGGTAGAAAATCAAATATATCTAGGACTTCAAAACGGTAACTTGTTCCACTCTTTTGGCATCTTCTACTTCTGTCATTAATGAATCTAAGTACTGAATTATCTCAACAGTAGGCAACATTTGTAGTTATTTACTGACTTGAATTTAAAATTTATTTTCTCAATTTGTTTCTCCATATGACCCTTTTCCCGATGTACCTGAAGTTTCTGTGGTTCTTCGAATGCCCTTTGAAGTCACCTAGATTAATTGAGGAATTTTTAAATTTGAGATGACAGGCAAGGACAGGAGTTCACATTTCCACCTACTGTGATTGCATTGCCAGCATTTTCCCCTCTACCAGGTGATGCACAACATTTTCTTTTTGATATTCAACTGCCTTCGCAATGAAAGATATGTGCATGGTTTGACAACCTGAACTAGTGTAGGATTTGATGTTCATATTGAAAATATTTTAATTGAAAAGAAAAATAGAAGTCCATGAGATGTAATGATTGAAATGATTACAGGAGCCCATTTGATCACTCCAGGAAGTGACTTTTCTGTACTTAACAGGGGCCTTATACAAACAAGTAAAAGAGCAAGATCTGCTGCTTTGTTTCAGTATCCCTTCGCTAAAGTTCCCTATTGATAAGTTTGCATAGGTTGCTAACTTGCATACTGTCACTAAAATTTTATAATTCCCTCTGGCTGCTTCTTCAGTTTTCAAATGTCTCTTCTGAAAATTGATATGAAAGTATTATGTGTCATTATTGAAGGCTGCTGGTTGTGGTTCCTCTACTCATGACTTGTGACATTTTTATGTGGTAAGTGGGTGTCAAATTTCATATTAGAAAGGAGATGAGAGTTGAAAGTCTTTATAAGTCTATGAAAAAAGACTACTAACCACGCAATGCTAATTATTTTCGGGTCTGTGAATTCTTATTGGGTCTGTCTAGACTTAGAGCTCTGCAAATAGTGTCAGTTTAAACTCATACTAATACAAATATTGGGTGATGATAGTGGGGAGTTGCGTCGACAGCAGGACCAAGCAAGAGGCAGCTCCTAACTAATTAGTCCAGTTCTACATTGGAAAGAGTGGGGAAATTATGGATTGTGAATTGGAGATTGAGCCTTGATAAAGACATCAAAGTTTCAAGGATGAGAGATTGTAACATCTCACATGGGAGGTGAGTGTCAAATCCTATATCAAAAAAATAGGGGTGAAAATCTTTGTAAGTCGGTAGAAAAAAGTTACTAATCAACTTTCAGCTAGCTTTTTAGGTTTGTGGTTGTCTTAAACCTGAATTAGAGTTGTTGGGTCAGTTTGAACTTAGGGAATTGCATGATTGATAGCTTTTATTTCTTCCATTTAGATGATTTCTTGATGTGTTTTCTTAAACTTAAGATTGTAAAAAATTTCCTCACACTAACTTGACGATGCTTCCTGATATGGGCTAAACCAGTAGCGTGCATGTATGTACTCCTCTAAGGGTGGACTTGCTTAGGGTTGAAAAAATACGGGCAGCAACACGAGCTACCTTGAAGATGACTGCTTTAAAGGCAGAGCATTAAGATAGTGAAACAACTCTTTTGCTCCCTATGCTTCAATTCTTTTTCCTTCTGAAAAATAATATGAAAACTTCCATCTTTAAGTAATGAGGTGCTCTACTACAGTGAGAACATGATTGTTGTTCGTTTATATCTTTTTAGTCAACAGTAAACTCTGGAATAGTATGTAGCTATGCATTCAAGAACTGGACAGGTTAAAAAACCTTCACTAGCCACTGTAGATGGCTTCACTTGCATTTGATCTTTATTGCCTCTTCCCAAAGTGCTGTGAAAACTCTTTGGCAACTCATTTTACATATCAGTTATATTACTTTACAGGGCCTGAGAGGCACATGCCTATCAAGAAAAGAAAATTGTATCGTCAGCCAATAGTTACAAGAAGAGGTGTGAATGAGGAACCATTGTTTGCTGCTACTGAGGTGAAGATAGATAGACGAATAATAACCGACAATACTCAGAGGAGCAAGGGCGTCATGAATTGTGGAGTAAATACTGAGTCATCCATCCTTTCTCCAAATGTTGGTAGTTCGCAGAGGAAACGAACAAATGAAATTCCATCATTGGAGAAAGCAATCATGTAAGTATCCCTTGCATCTGAAGTCATCAAATGCTGTATGTCCCTAGTGAGATGAAACTGCTTATTGGAGTAACTTTGTGAGGTTAATTTTGGGTCATCATATTTAATTTTCCTTTTGCTTGGTAAAATCATATGAAGGAGCCTAGTTATTGGCCTTGGTGGAGTCCATGAAAAAGGTCAATGCACACACATGCAGATAAAATATATGCATATTCAATTGAACAAACAGAGAATTTGACACATCATTTCCTGCTTTGGTGATTGTTTTACTCGAGAGGTGGCTACTAGGATTTTCCTAAGTTACGATGAGCATTGAAAGAGAATACATATTAAATATAATCAATTTGTTTTTATTCGCTTTCATACAGTTTCTTTACATGGTTCTTCATATTCCCTTGAAATTTTTTACCTAAAGTGGATAAGTATCATCAATAGCTTGTTCTGAAACAAGTTGCAGAACACATGCAATAATTTCTACATGGTATTTCAAGTTTCTGCTCACACATAATATTTCTGTATGTGTGAGAACATGCATATATGTGCCTCATTTTTTTAAAGTGTCAGTGGATGACAACATTTTAACGTGAAGGCAAGAGGGAATACGAAAGCGGAGAAGAGGGAGGCCAAGGAAGATAGACCAACCATTAATGGGAATGTTAGGTGCTTATTCTCTGGGCATGTTCCTATTCGGTTGATGGAGTCATGTACGTTACCTGTTTGCTTATGTATTTCTTATCAGTTGAAAACAACTTGTGGATTGGTGCAGGGTTTGGTAGACAAGAAAGCTGAGAAGGGAAGGCAACACATGCAAAGATGAACTGTTAGCTAATCTCAGACTTCAAATTATTGCTGTTCCAAGTGCATGGTTTATGTGACAACTTAAACAGTATTTTGCAAGACTTCTGATCCAACTGTACTCTGGATTTACCAATGCTGGTAGTTCATTGAATTTGGGGTGCCAGCTAAACTGAGTTGCTATTAGCATGACTACATGGAAGTTCCATCACTTTCATTAAACCTTAACTGTTTACTTTATATGAAGAAAACTTAATCTAGCATGTTCCATACAGAAGCTTGTTTAGTTTTACTCTGTTTTTTTATGTACTTCCAACCAATGGTTTATCTTTATTGGCTGAAAGTTCATGTTCATAGGATAACTCCCTATTTTTTTTATAAAACTAAAGAATGCGTTTTTACTGCATTAAGTATATGTCTGTGCGATGATGAGGCTTTGGAGCTGGAATTTAGATGATATTCAGCTGATGTTCCTTTGAAAATGAGAAATTTGTGCTTTCAGGTACAGAAATGTATGCATATTCCAGACTTCTTAGCATTAAGAGTTAAGAAATTTGCATATATGCTCTTCTGGTCATGTTGAGTAATTACAGAAACTAATCCTTCCTTCTTTGGCATGAACCTTGTGAGGCCAATTCGTTACAACTCCACTAGGACTTGGAATATATTTTTCTGATTTTGCAACTTCTGGTTACCCTCAGAAGCTCCTAAAGAATCACCCCCTTTTCATGTGCTCTTCAGAAAGGCCACAAAGAAAGACTTTTCAGAGAGTTTGACTTGTCTAGGATTCCCTTGCGTTCAAAATGGGCACTGGCCAATTCCCTGTAACCAGGCCTGACATGGTCTCAAACCTTAAAGCTGATCTCTCTTCTTCTTAGACTGAAATAATAGATGGTAACTGGTAAGAATTGATTACATCATTTAACTTTCCTTTTCAGATTGCTTTGCTATCATCGACCTCGATTTAACTGAAGTTTATAGATTTCAACATGTCTCTATTAGTTTATTCACTTAGATCACCCCGGGATATTGTTATGGATGCCTTCATGGGTCAAACGTATCAGAGAAAGAGTAGCATTCAGAGGCAAATTAGGAGGCAGAATGGGGATTCAATTGAAGATCAACAGCTGGTTGATTTGAGTAAAGTTCACGACAGTTGAGATGTTCTATCTGCTGTATCTTTTCCTCCATATATTGAGGAACGTTAATTTAATCACACTTTTGTGTACAAAAGAGATCGAAGGGTTCTCTCATCTAACGAGCTCTTACCAACAAAAGGGTCTTCAAAAAAAAGAAAGGCAGGAACAGCAGTAAAGAGACTACCTTTCTGAAGGATTTGGCCGTGTGCAGACCCTTGACAAGATCCCTAGCACGGGCATAACAGATTTTTTGTTTAAACGCTAATTAAAACAGAGAAGAATCAAATTATGGAAGTAGTCACCTATTAAATTAATCACCTTTCTTGGCTCAGACAATTTGAGTTATGCATTTTAAGGAGACTTAGATTCAATGCTCCAGTTGTCTGTTTAACTTCTTATTGCTTGCAAAGACTAGCACAGGAGTCCATGGATCATCTGTCTGTTTCTTGTCCCCACTAAAGGACTTCGCACCAAAATTAAGTGGAGCTTTTATGGTTGATTAAGGTGGACTTGGTTAGACGTCATAGAATTCATCTCATCCTTCATAGCATTGTACCATAAGTCCGATTCCTTAGAACTCATGACTTGTGAAAACATTTCAGGATTATTTTCGGCTCCAACGTTGTTGCTCAACAATTTCTAGTTGTTCTTTATTTACAACTGGATCCACTGGATTAGTGGTAACAACTTTCTTTATGTGTCCTCTCTTTTTATAGAAGAAACATTTTCCTGACTTCTTTATATCGACTTGAGGCGCAACTTTGTCCTTTCCCTTACTCTTAGCATATGTTTCAGCTGTAGGAAGTCTTATGTATGCTCAGGTCTGCACTCGACCTGACATTGCATATGCTGTTGAAATATTAGAAAGATATCATAATAATCCAGGTATTGATCACTGGAAAGCTGCAAAGAAGATTTTGAGATATCTGCATCATGATAAGTCTGCTGACTTCCACCAAGATGGACACTATGTTGGTCATCTTACTATGGTCTAGAATAGGATTTGACCAAACTTTGCGTCAAGTTCGAACTTGAGAGACTGATTCAACAGTTCCAAAAGGTCCAACCTTAAAAATGACTTCATTTTGATTTATAAATTTAAAAATCTAAAGACTAAAATAATATACTAAAATGATGTCATTTTAGTGTAGTTCAAACGGGATTGAGTCCAATCAAGTTTCAAACTGGTGACAATGAGCACCGGGGTTGAATTGGACTTGGACGAACCAAAATATATTAATGGATACTAAAGCATAGAGAGAGCTCCTAGTTTTTCTTTCCTTTTCTTGCACTCTACATGTGACATGAAGGATCTTGTCCAACATTTGCACTCTAACCTTGCAAGGAATGTACAATGCATCATTGATAAATTTACTCTGGATAACTCAAGGTGGGTTAGACTTGTAAAGCAAAGATACTTGAAGTTAGAAAGAGGAAATGGGACTCGAAAACATGTATTCCGGATAAATTATTTGAGCTGTCAATGATTTAGAGTCAAGTGATCTGTTATGTTAACCAGCTATTGCAACAGAACTTGTCCTTGAAATTTTGCAAGACCTAATGAGCAGAAGTTTCTGTGATCTTTCATTCATGGACAACTTGACTTCTCATAGAAATCCTGAAGATTAGTTCCTGTCAAAGGCATAAATGGCTCAAGATTTTAATTCCATGCCTGTCTTTTCGGGTTAAACTTTTCCTCCTGACCGTCTGAAAAGTCTTGCTAGTGGCAAGGTAGTGATATACCAATAGGGAAAGGTAGTCCAACCCTTTTTATCCACATCTCATCTGAAAAATTGCATCTAACAATGGCTTCCTTTCTTCTTCATTTGATCCTTTGGTTGTTAATATTTTTGATGCCAATTTGTTCTGTTGCTCAAACTGGAGGAGATGTTGCAGTGGGGGATTCCCTAACTGCAGCTGAAAACTCTTTATGGCTTTCACCTTCTGGTGAATTTGCCTTTGGTTTTTATCAACTTGAAAGCAACAAAGATCTCTATTTGCTTGCTATATGGTATGCTAAAAT
>JAOSBK010000204.1:566605-576676 GCA_027568895.1 Erythroxylum shatona
ATTACTCGAATGGGTCTCAAATGGGTCACGGACCCTTTTCCTCTCTCTTCCACTTACCAAAGGACGTGTCCTTTGGTAATGATATATAAGTTGGAAAAACTTATGAAACGGATAATTCTTAACCATTGAGAAATCCAAACGAAAGAAGATGAGAGGAAATAAAAGAGTTTAATGACATCGACATCTAACGAACAGAAGATCATGGATACAGGTACGCAAAACGAATCGATCCTATAATTGTTTTACAATAATATCTAAGAAAGACCGTCAAATGAACTCTTAAGACAGTATTACCATTTCACGTAAAGTCCCAGGAAAGGGCGGAGGGGTCACAAACGGTCACACTTAAAACCTAGCCTCCTAGACAGAAATTACGTGCATGGTGTATTTATTACAACCTAACCCGTATACACACACGAATAGTAAACGCACCCAAATAATTGAACACAACACTACAAATATATCCGTCAAATAATATTGAATACTATACTACAACTTGAAAAGAAACTAGAAAATAAATGCGGGATAAAAGAAATAAGGAAAGAACGCACCCGAAAAATTTGATAACGGAGTTCGGCCAATTGTGCTTACGTCTCCGAAACACCACTCAAATGGCCCACTTTTATTTAATATAGGAGAAGAGTTACAAATTTGGAATGATTACAATGGGAGAGGAGAGGTCCTTTTTATAACTACCGACCTCTCTCCTATACGCATAAACTTTTGATGTGGGAGAGCTCTTTTTTATAACTACCGACCTCCCCCCCAAACATATAAACTTTCGATGTGGGATTGAAAAGGTGCCAAATAATAACAAATCTCCACCTTGGCACAATTTCTTATCTCACTAAATATAAATCTTCTCAATCAAACAACCAAATTTACACTGTTAAGCGCTGTCTCAAATGTGCAAGATATTTACCAAGTCTAAATAATGTTCAAACTTAGCTCTTATAACCACCTTAGTCAACATATTTGCAGGATTCTCTGTAGTCTAAATCTTCTGAATAAGTATCTCATCTTCTTCTAGAATTTCCCGCACAAAGGGATAGCGAACATCAATGTGCTTCGTCCTTGCATGAAAGTGATTCTTTGCTAAATGAATAGTACTCTGACTATCAGAATATACCTCAAGTTGTTTCTGACCAACTCCCAAGTCTTTAAACAACTCATGAAGCCAAATTGCCTCTTTCATAGCTTTTGTAATAGTCATATATTCTGCCTCTGTTGTAGACAAAGCCACCGTTGACTAGTAGACTTCCAACTAACTGGCACCTTTGCTAATGTGAACAAATAGCCAGTTGTAGACTGTTGCTTATCTAAGTCACCTGCATAGTCAGAATCGCAATATCCAAATATGCGTTGACTAAGTAATTCTTTCTGCTCTAATGCTAAACTAACATCTACGGTATCTAGGATATACCGTAGAATCCATTTCACAACTTGCCAATGAACCTTACCCGGATTATGCATGTACCTACTGATAACACTAATAGCTTATGAAATATCTGGTCTTGTACATACCATTGCATACATCGAGCTTCCAACTGCATTAGCATATGGGACTTTTGCCATGTATTCTCGCTCTTCATATGAATTTGGAGATAACTGGCTACTTAGTTTCAAATGAGGAGCAAATGAGGTACTAATAGGTTTTGAGTCTTCATGTATACCAAAACGTTGTAATATCTTTTTCAAATACTGCTTCTGTGACAAGCAAAGCTTGCCTCTTTCTCTGTCCCTTCTTATCTCCATGCCGAGAATCTTTTTGGCTTTCTCCAAATCCTTCATCTCAAACTCTTTACTTAACTCTTTACTTAACTTTGCCGCATTCAACATATCATCAACATATAAGAGTAGGTAGATGTAGGACCCATCTTGAAGTCTGCGCAAACACACACAATGATTGTATTTACTTCTTGTGTATTTCTCACCCTTCATAAACTTGTCAAATCGTTTGTACCATTGTCTTGGAGATTGCTTCAGTCCATATAATGATTTGTTTAGTTTGCAAACTCAGTTTTCTTTACCAACAACCTTATATCTATTTGGTTGAGACATATAGATTTCCTCCTTCAAGTCATCGTAAAAGAATGCGGTCTTCATAACAAGTTGAGCTAGCTCCAAATTCAACTGCGCTACCAAGGCCAACAAAATTCTAATGGAAGAATGTTTAACAACTGGAGAAAATACCTCATTATAATCAATTCCTTCCTTCTGAGCGTATCCTTTAGCCACCAACCTTGCCTTTTAGTGAATATCAACTTTATCAGGAAATCTTTCTTTCTTTGCAAATACCTATTTGCATCCAATTGCCTTCTTTCCCTTTGGTAGTTGTGTCAGCTTCCATGCCTTGTTCTTCTCAAGAGATTGCATTTCCTCTTCCTTTGCACCCGCCCATCTGCCACTTTTTGAACTTCGGATTGCTTCTGGGAAGATGATGGAACATCATCAACAACTGGAAGTGCATAAGCTACCATGTCAATAAAATGAGCAGGTTTTTGAATTTGTCGTCTCGTCCTTCTAGCGACAATTGACTTTGATTGCTGCGGAGGTTCTTGAGTCGGAACCTCTTCCTCATCTAACTCTTCTTTTGCCATAGGAGAGTCACTAGTAGTGCTTTTTGCTAGGATCACCACTGTTTGTTCAAACTCCACCTGCTTTGGTATGTTCTCCACTGCTAGGAAGTACCATCAGCCCCTTCTGGAGTTACGTTATTTAACATGGCAGGTTCATCAAAGATAACATCCCTACTGACAATTGTCTTCTTTGACTCTAGACACCATAAATGGTTTCCCTTAATTCTAGCATTGAAGCCCATAAATATAGCCTTCTTTGCTCGTTGGTCCAACTTTGATTCATTCACATGATAATATGCGGTAAAACCAAAAATACGCAAATAATCGTAATCTGTTGCAGGTTTCCCGGACCATACCTCTAAAGGAGTCTTGCCACCTATAGAAAATGAAGGCAAGCAATTTACAAGATGATGAGCGTATGTCACAGCCTCAACCCAAAATTTTCTGCCTAACCCAACATTAGACAGCATGCAAGGAACTTTCTCTACTACTGTCTTGTTCATGCGCTCCGACACCCCATTCTGTTGTGGTATTTTCTAACTATGAAGTGCCAAGCTATGCCATAGTCTTGGCATACTTACAGAAAAGGATCACTCTTGTATTCCCACCATTTTTTGTTCGGAGAACTTTGATCTTCCTTCTCGTCTGGTTTTCAACCTATGCTTTCCATCCAAGGAAAACCCTAAGCATATCATCTTTGTTCTTTATAGTAAACACCCACACTTTTTTTGGAAAAATCATCAAAAAAAGTGACAAAATAATGTCTTCCTCCAAGTGACGGAGTCTTGGAACGTCTCTATACATCTAAATGCACATAATCCAGAATTCCCTTGGTATTATGGATAGCAGTGCCAAATTTCACTCTTTATTGTTTTCCCAGAGCTCAATGCTCACAAAATTCCAATTTACAAGTCTTCGTACCTTTCAACAATACTTGTTTGGCAAAAGTTTGCAAGGATTTTTCACCAGTATGTCCCAAACGCATATGCCACAGCTTTGTTGCCTCTATATCTTTCTTACTGCTTGAAGTTGCTGCTGCTACCATCCCAATCACTATACTACCTTGGTAATAATACATATTGTCCTTCCTAACGCCTTTCAACATTACCAGTGCTCCTGAAGTTGCTCTAAGAATTCTATCTCGCATCATTATAACTAGGCCTTTTGATTCTAAAGTCCCCAAAGAGATGAGATTCTTCTTTAACTTCGGCACGTACTGCACATCCCTCAAATTTCTGGTGGATCCATTATGATTTCGCAGCTTGATTGAAACTATTACATAGATTATCATTACCCATGTAAACAACCCTGCGATCGAGTTCTTCAAAATCAAAGAACCACTCCCGGATGGGAGACATATGGTAGAAGCAACCTGAATCCAAAATCCACTCGTCTAGATGCAATGCTGAAGGTGAAACCACCAAAGAGATATCTGATTCCGCGTTACTTTTACACTTTGCAACATTTGCATCTTTTGGAGCCTTCCCTTTCTTCTTCAATTTTGGACAGTCTTTCTTCCAGTGTCCTTTCTCATGACAGAAAACACACTCATCTTTGACAACTTGGCCTTTTGATTTGGATCTTCCTCTTCTCCCTTTTGACTGGCTTTGCTGACGACCTGTTGCTACCAATGCTTCATCTGTTATAGCTGTTTTGTTTTTCATTTTATCCTTGTTTCTCAATTCATGACTATACAAAGTAGAACATACATCATCTTTCCATGAAGTAACATAATCTCCAAGTGTTTAAATTCATCAGGAAGAGATGATAGCAACATCAAAGTCAAATCTTCATCCTCAAATTTCACATCCAAATTCAACAGGTTTGCTACTAACTGATTAAACATAGTGATGTGTTTATTCATAGTAGTACCTGGTCAATAATCAAATCGGAACAACCTTTTCTTCATAAGGAGCTTATTCTGACCACTCTTTTTCATAAATTTGTTGTCCAATGCCTTCCACAATTTGTATACAGAAGTCTCGTTCTTGAAAGCATACTTCTGCTCTCTAGACAGACACGATCGAATTATTCCTCATGTCAATTGATTTATGATATTCTAATTCTTATCCTCATCATCTTCTGGTTTCTTTTCTTCAATGGCAATGTCAAGACCCTGCTAGAAAAGGGAGTTCAAAACCTCCCCTTGCCACATGCCGAAATGGCAGTACCGTCAAATATCTCCACTGCCAATTTCAAACTTGACAACAGAATCCTCGACCATGATGGCGAGGAAGCCGATGTCCCTAGTGTTTCTTGATCATTATGTGCTATTGCAGACTCAAAATATGGTATTCAATATAACAAAAATTACAAACAAACTAAGGACGAACCTTTAGCTCTGATACCACTTGTTGGAAAAAATAGGGTTTCCCTCTAAGCAAACAACTAATGAAGTGCACCGATTCGGTAATACCCAGGAAAGACCATCAAATGGACTCCTAAGACAGTATTACCATTCCACATAAAGTCCCAGGAAAGGACTAAGAGGTCACACTTAAAACCCGGCTTCCTAGACAGAAATTACGTGCACAGTGTATTTATCACAACCTAACCCGTGTACACACACGAATAGTAAATACACCCAAATAATTGAACATAACATTACAAATATACCCGACAAATAATATTGAATAATATACTACAACTTGAAAAGAAATGAGACAATAAATGCAAGATAAAAGAAATAAGGAAAGAACACGTCCAGAAAATTTGATAACGGAGTTCAGCCAATTGTGTCTACATCTCCGGAGCACCACTCAAATGGCCCGCTTTTATTTAATGAAGGAGAAAAGATACAAATTTGGGATGATTACAATAGGAAGGTAGAGCTCATTTTTATAACCACCAACCACACCCCCAAACACATAAACTTTCGATGTAGGATTGAAAGGTGCCAAATAATAACACTTCCTACATTTGAGGATAAATTTGGAGTAAAACTATGTCTTCAGGATTTCTGTAACAACCAATAAACTTGGAAATGAAAAAATTTCAAGGCATTCAGTAGATTTAGTACGAGAGATAAGAGAACTATCTTTGCTTTAAATTGAGAAAGAAAAACTCATATATCTCCTTGTTTGGTGGCTGAGAAAGTTATTTCCAGGATTTTGTTTTGTTAAATGACTCAAAACACACGGTCAATTCTATTCCAAGTTGGTCTTCTCAGTTTTGACATCTTGACTCGGTCTAGATTTGTGGAAAGTATGTGCATCAACTTGTTCATTTAATGTTCCCTACAAATTCCATCCACCAGCTTTGCTTATGGCACCTGATATATGTGTAGACCTGCAAACATCTCCTAGTCAACTTGACTGAGTATCAATTTTAGACCTGCAAGTTTAGTTGACGAATTCTTGCAAAATAATGCCAGAGGTGGTTCAGACGTTATTAAAGGTGTATGAGTAGTCTTTGACCATGTCAATTGTTAATATACCAGAATCTACAGTAGTTTGGTTGTAGATATACCAGAATCTGCAATAGTTTAACATCTTAGCTGTTTGGATTTTTCATACTGATTATTCTCCTTGATATTAGGAGTTTCATGTACAGGTTTGTTACTGCATAATTGTATTTAAACGTCTATTTATTGATTGAATGACATACGACAGAATTCTTTTCACTCTTATTCTTTATATGGTATCAGAGCTACAAAGCTCCAAAGAGCCCGATCCATTTTTGTTTTCTTTTCTCGACTATTCTCTTGCAGGTAATACATCTCAATGGACCACTCCACCACTCCCGTCATCAATGCTGATCACACTACTAGAACTACTACTATCGTTCAATTCAACCCAACATCTCAGATGCCTATAAAATTAACAGGGAGCATCAATTTCTCTACCTGGAAAGCTTAGTTTTCCATGCTTATGCACGGTTATGACCTCTTCGGCCATCTCGACAATTCCTTACCACCTCCGCCACGCACAACTAGTGCCAGCCAAGAACTCAATCCTACATTTAGCATTTGGTTTCGTCAAGACCAGCTTATTCAAAATGCTTTAATGACATCCGTCGACCTCACCATAGCTTCCACAGTTGCCACCGCAACCTCGGCTCGTCAGGCTTGGAAGTCTCTCCACACAACCTTTGCAAACAAGTCCAAAATCAGGGTGTTTAGCCTGCGCGACTAGCTTGCCCGATTCACTAAGGATTCTCAACCTATGGTAGACTATTTACATCGAGTTCGCTCCTTTGCAGACGAACTAGCTCAGGCCGGTGCTCCAATTGACAATGATGAACTCGTTGTCTAGATTCTCCGTGGACTTGGCACTGAATATCGTGAAATCTCTGTAGCCATACGTGCGCGCGACACCACCATCACTTATGAAGATCTCTACGACAAGTTATTGGATCATGAAATCATTCTTCATTATGAGGAATCATGACAAACTCCTGCTCCCATTACTGCTACTGTTGCACAACGCACCAAAAATTCATCCAGCTACAATCCCAGAGGCACTCATCGCCCCCCAAAAAACAACCCATCCTGGCACTCTACTGACCGCCCCTCAAACAATAACCCACCTTGGTGCTCTACGAACCGCCCCAACAACCAGTCACCTCATTGGCGTAACAACAACAGGTGGAGATAATAACAATCATACTGATCAAGTTCGTTGCCAACTCTGTCGCAAACTAGGTCATGAAGCAGATGTGTGTCGTTCTCGGTTGCACAATCATCTTGAGGCCAGGACCAACTTTGCCATGGGCCACCAAAGTCTAAACCACCCCTGGCTACTCGACTCTGGAGCATCTTGTCATTATGTCATAGGTGAGCCACATCAAATGTCGGAGTATATTGGTTCTGATGGTATTTCAATGGGAAATGGTACAAAAATAACTGCTACACATTCTGGTTCTACTCAGTTATTTGCCTCAAACAAAGTTTTTATGCTCTCTAACACTCTTTGTGCACTTGACATAAAGCGTAACTTGATTTTTGTTTCCAAATTTTGTCGTTATAATCTAACATCTGTTGAATTTTTTCCCTCTCATTTTTGTGTGAAGGATCTACACTCGAGGATTCTGTTGGTGAGCGGCCGGAGTAAAGACGGACTATACGAGTGGCTTGAAACACCACAACCTCCACCCCAAGCCTACTCTGTCAATAAACCCACCACAGTTAGTACATGGCATCACAGACTCATACATCCCCATTCCCGCATTTTGCATTTTATTTTCAATAACTTTTCTCTGACATTTGCTGATTGGGACAAATTTCATTTTTGTAATTCTTGTCATTCTAATAAAGCTCATTGCCTACCATTTTCCGAGTCCACTCTCTCAAGTAAGAAATCTTTCCAAACTCTTTTTAACGATTTATGGGGCCCTTCCCCTATCCTTTCGATTGACAAAAAATTGTACTACTATATCTTTGTCGACCAATTTTCCAAGTACGTATGGATTTACACTTTAAAAAATAAAAGTGAGGTTAACAAAAATTTTCAATCTTTTCATCCCTTGATGGAAAACCACTTCAATACAAAAATTTTATCACTTTATACCGATGGTGGCATAGAGTTTAAAAGTCTTGACCCTTATTTGAAATCTAATGGCGTTGAACACCTTGTAAGTCCACCATACACACCTCAAAGAGTTGCTACTACTGAATGACGACATCGGTACATTGTCGAAACTGTCAAAACTCTTCTTTCTGAGGCCTCACTACCCCCCACCCTTTGGTCTTTTGCTTGTCATCATGCCGTATGTCTTATAAATTGTCTCCCCACCCCTCTATTGAATTACAAATCCCCATTTGACATATTATTTGGTAAATCTCCCGACTACAATTCGCTAAAAAGTTTTGGTTGCCTTTGTTATCCTTGGCTCAAGCCATATAACACTCAGAAACTTGAACCTCGATCCACACCATGTGTATATTTAGGTGTATCACTTAGTCACCATTGTCATCAGTGCTATGACCCAACAACCTCGAAAATATATTTGTCTTGTGATGTTATATTCTTTGAAACTGTGTTTCCTTTTAAAACATTATTTGCTTCCTTGCAGCATAAATTCCAGAATCTGGAATGGGAAATGTTACCAGCCCACATGCTAGAAAAACCCACCTCACCTCCTCCTACGATTACTCAAGAGTTACCCTCTCCTATTAACCTACCTTCCATACACACTTCACCCTCACACCAGCTCCAAATGGCTTCTCAATCACAGTCAGTCCACTCAGGTGCTGCTCCAACAGCTTCCTCATCAGGTACAATCTCTCCTTCCCCTACCCTTGAAACAACCGAAAACTCCTCCACTCATCTTACACCTTCTAACGCTCCACTCAACCCCCTACCAGCTAAACCATATGTACCAGATCCTCTATACACACGCCCAACCACCAAATCACCTTCCTCCAAACAACCACACCTTGTCTATCACCGTCGTTCCCAACGAATGATACCCCAAATTTCACCACATATCCCTGCCCCTCATCCATCAAACCCGCCCCCAACATCCCCTCCTTCTTTCCATCCCACAACTGATGAGGCACCTTGCTTAGCATCTGAATAGATACCCACCACTGCTAATCGTATTGTTACTTGCTCACAACATAACATTTGCAAACCAACAAAAAAATTTGACTTTCTAGCCAACCTATCACCCACCGTTACCCCTACAACTCTCCGATAAGCCCAAAAACACAAAGAATGGAGAGAAGCCATGAGAGCATAATTAGATGCTTTACTGCGAAGCAAAACATGGGAATTGGTTCCTAAGGATCCCATGAAAAATGTAGTTGCTTGTAAATAGCTTTACAGGATCAAACGCAAACCAGATGGGTCGATCGATCGATACAAAGCACGTCATGTTGCCAAAGGGTTCACTCAATGTCCAGGTATCAATTATCATTCTACCTTCAGTACTGTGGTGAAACCAACGATAATTCGTGTGGTCTTGTCGCTTGCTATTCAACAGAATTGGGTACTTCGCCAACTTTAAGTAAACAATGCTTTTCTTCATGGTGATCTTGACGAAGAGGTCTACATGTCGCAACCTCCAGGTTTTGAGTCACCTGAATTCCTCGATTATGTATGTCGACTCTGCAAAGCTATATATGGCCTTAAACAAGCACCTTTAGCTTGGCACACGGCTCTTACTAATTATTTGAAGACCTTTGGGTTTGCCAAATCCAATTCAGATCCATCTCTGTTTATATTGCGTTATGGCAATGTTAACATTTTTGCTCTTGTATATGTTGACGACATCATCATCACTGGCAGTAATGAATTTGTGGTTAATCAGGTGATTTCTTCTGTTGCTCGTCATTTTTCTATCAAAGATCTGGGCCAATTACATTACTTTTTGAGTATTGAAGTTCTGAGATGTGCTAATGGGTTGATTTTATCTCAAGTCAATTACATTAATGAATTGTTGACTGCTAAAAATATGCATGAATGCAAAGCTGCCAAAAGCAGTTGTAATCATATTAGGAGTAGAAGAAGTCAAAAGCAGTTGTAATCATATTAGGATTATCTCTGTAGGA
>JAOSBK010000204.1:593937-604247 GCA_027568895.1 Erythroxylum shatona
CGGTGACTCTAGTAGCCTACCGTAATTCAAAGACTAGCATACAGCAAATCGATCCGGTAATTCCGCATTAAGGTCAGACCTTATAAATCTACAGTACCAAATAAATAACATGCACATAGGAAAACAACAATATCCACAACTTGGTTTCAATCTCAATAACTTAAAATTCAAGTTTTTAAATATTCAGAAATTAATATGAAGCAGATAGTCGTCAAATATGGAAATAAAAAAGGTTCCCATGGTTAATTTTTCTTTTTAGCTCTATTATTTTCTTCTGTCTATTTACCAGTTGTCTTATGAACAACTTAAATTACCTTATTACTCTACTTCTCCTTCCGTATTATATTTTGACTTGTTTATGGTCATATGAAAAATACAAATCAATAATACAAGTTGATTTGAGGGTTTGCATTAAAAATGCGTTGGAAATGTTCTCGTGAACAAATCCTATCTTGTCCCAAAAATATTTTCTCTAAAATATTACAATGAAATAAACAAATATTCATTAATCATGATACATATTATAAAATAACATTTATGGTATATTTGACAAATTACTAAAAATTATGCTATTTAATATAATTTACTGTTATTAATTCATCAATCGTGTCAATTAAATGATTCTAACAACTATCAATTCATCAATGGTGTCAAATTCAACAACTATTGTAATTTGATGATTGACACAAAACTCGTTTTTCACGCGAAAGTCCGTAAAAGATAATGTGAACAACCTAAGTAGATTTCCACATGTGCTGCAAGTGGGTTAGCTTGGCCTCTACCTAGAACAACTACAGCTATATACATATATATGTGTGTGTGTGTGTAAGAACAACACTCATCACCATAGCCACAAACCTTCAATATATCTAATTGCAAAGCATAACCCAAAGACATAACAATACATCATGTTGAAGGTACAAGTTCATGGCCAATCAAACTCTACAAGAACACACCACTTGCTGTTTCCAAAACCATTCCTCCATGGAGGAGAACAAGCTTTTCTCTTCATCACCAACTCAAGAACCTCTTCCTCTATTAGAGGGAACAAGCGTGCCCAACTTAGCTCTAAACCTAGCACCATTAAAGCTGTTGTAAGTGTTCCAAAGAAGTGCATTAAAGTTAAAGCTGTTGTTACTGCGAAACAAACCATTGGTGGGATGATTACAAGCTTAGGGATCGAGAGAGGCTTGGATGATATCAAAGACTTGCTTGGTAAAACCCTCCATTTAGAGCTTGTCAGCGTGGAGCTCGACGATAGTAAGTACCCCTTTTAGATGATTGTTATTGTTAAAATTTTTTATAAAATAAAAATACTATGGAAAATTTTTCTTTCTGTTCAAACGTATATACATGTAAACACTTTGTTTCTTTTGTTGTTTGATTTTTTACTTTTCAGTTCTCATTTTTTAAAAACTATTAATTATTATTTTTATAATATTGTTTAATTATTATCATTGATTGAAAAACTCAACCGGTCCGACTGGTTCAATTATAAAAACTTGAACTGTCTAATTTTTTGGTTTGATTTTTCAACTTTCCGGTTCGATTTACTTTAATAACTCTTATTGTTAAAAACATATCAATTTATTAATTAATTAGTCAATTTTTATTAATTAATAATTATTTTATAAAATAAAATAAAACAATTAATTTTTATTTAACAATTTATTTTGTAATTAATATCAAATTATTCTATTAATAAAGATAATCTCTTTTAATCATATTTCAAATTTCTTAATCTTATTTAATCTTTAACCGGTTTTATGACAGTCTAATATCAATTTAACCTTTTTAAACCTTAATCTTCTTATTTTACTTGTTTAACTTCCACTTCAGTGTTTACAACTTGATTATCATACAACCTTATCCATCATATTTTCTTAGATTTTTATACTATTTTTACTTTAAAAGATTTAATATTAAAAATTTTAGGTTTCAATGCAACATTACTTTAAAATTACAAATAGATAGAAAGCAAATGATATGTAACAGCAAAACTTATATGATAATTAAACAATATTATAGGAGCTAAATGATATTTTTTCTACATATAAAAGATTAAAATTAAAAAAAAAACACATGAAGTCCATTGTAATTGACCCTTTCTTTTTTCATTTGCATCACTTCTAAGGAATTATATTAAGGTTTGCTATATTAACTATAGCTTGCACCCTCTTAATATTCAAAAACTATATTTATATTTCCATTGCTTGATTTGCTCTTTGAAATATTATGAACAACTTTTAAAAGAAAATAACTCTTTTAATTTTACTCTAGGAGTGTTAATTTTATTTTATTTTTCAAGGTAAATGTTTTTGGAAAGGAAATTAATATGAAAAGTGAGGTACAACTTAGTGCCAATACAGTTCCAATTCACTAGAATTTACAGGATCTAGTGTATGTACCTAAAATGTAAGATGAAATTAAAAAGATAATAGTGGAGTTACAGTCCAAAGAGATATAATACGGAAGGAAGCAAACAATAAGGTCCACAAATGTCACAATCCTTTCACAAATCAAGTACTGTAGATAATCCAAAACATCAAACAGGAAAGTAATTGATGGATGTTGTTGTTTCATTTTCCATGGACCAACGATTCTAATCAAACAAGATACTTCGAACCTTCTCCTGTCAAGATTGATTACTAGGACTTGATTTTCATATCAGTAATTTTTTGTGTGTGTATGATCGAAGATAATTTCATGTATTGGTTCATATACTAATTTGTGTCCATGTCATACTAAATAGTTCCCATTTATTCAGTACTAGATGGACATGAAGATTAATGACGTACAGTTAAGTGTAAATTATTTAGCCTAAAAGCTAAATATTTAGCATTAAGAAAATGTTTAATATAAACCCTTTAATTATAGGTTAGACTCACAAAATAATTCAAATATCATTCTAAGTTCCCTCGTTCTAAAATGTTTGAACAAATATAATGCACTATAAATCAATTGAAAATGAGGACAAATTAAAGCCACTAATTATATAAACTTAACACCTTTATATTGTTTGAGGCTTTAATATAATAGTTTTTGAAGAACTAATTTAATTAATAAAATTTAAGGTACCGCATGATCCTAATAATCTTTCTTTTTCACTCAATATTTGAAAACAGTCTCTCTACTAGTTAAGAATCAAGCTGTGTATTATTCATGAACTTCTTTAGATTTCGCGAATTAGTGAGATTTTTCTTGGATTGTTTTTGTTGTTCAATGCATGACAGTTTTTTGGGTTTTTTTGGGGCTATTTTGAATCATTTCTTTTTAATTGAAGGTTAAGACTCTATTTTTTTTTCAAATAAAATATACTAATATTTTTTCGTTTCATTGTAGAAACTGGACTAGAGAAGCCTACGGTCAAAGGGTATGCACATAGGGTCGGCAAAGCAGAAGGAGATGTGAAGTACGAAGCTGAATTTGAGGTTCCAACTGATTTTGGAGAGATTGGAGCCATTTTTGTAGAGAATGAGCATCACAAGGAGATGTTTCTTGAAGATGTAGTGCTTGATGGCTTCTCTTCTGGTCCAATTAATATTAGTTGTTGCTCATGGATTCATTCCAAGTACGATAATAAGCATAAAAGAGTCTTCTTCATCAACAAGGTCAGTAATTACTTAACTGGCATTATGTTGATTAAATTACTGGGTTTGTAAGAACTATAATTCCAAAAAATTAATTAAAAATTAGGGTCATAAACTTTTTCACCTCTTATTTTCCCATGATTGGACTCTTAAGAATATCTTAAGTAAAAATAATAAATTAGTTTAAGCTTCACCATTTTGGTCTAAATTTAACAAATCAAACTCAATTTAATTAAATTTTGCTATGAATTTGATAAAATGTTTTAACTCAATCGATTATGATTTTTTTAAAATTTGAATTGGTTATCAATTAAGTTTGATTAATTCAAATATTAAAATATGGTTTAAACTTATTTTTTTTTTTAATATTTAAGATTTACGATTGTCAACCCCTAATCTCAGCTGGTCTCATATATATATATAACCCCTGATCTCAGGGGTTATATATGTATTTCAAATTAGAAAAAAAAAAAGTTATATAATTAGCAATGAATTTTAGTTACTATTATTAAAATAAAATTTTTTATTTGATAACCATAATCGCTAAAAATCACCAAATAATAGTTTCGTATATTTGTACTGCATACAGTATGCATACTTACCATCACAGACACCAGAGGGGTTGACGAGGCTAAGAGAAGAAGAGCTTGTACTTCTGAGAGGGAATGGGCAAGGAGAACGCAAAGTAGGAGATAGAATATATGACTACGATGTGTACAATGACATTGGAGATCCTGATTCTTCTCCGGAACTCTCCAGACCCGTTCTTGGTGGCAAAGAACATCCTTATCCTCGACGCTGTCGAACTGGTCGACCTCGATGCCAGACAGGTAACCCGAAAATCATAGCTTGTTATTACTACTAATACATGCTACTTAAAAATATGACACACCTGAAGTGGAAATCGTATGTATCAGAACCATCCAAAAAGATTGGAAAGCTAGTTTGATAAGTTCATTGTCAGGACAAGAATCTTCAGAAAGTTTTAATAGACGTTGTCTATTCAAAATGGTCTCACCCTCGGAGCCATTTGTTTTCGGGACCATTCATGAAAATTGTCAACCTTTTTGGACAAGACAACTAGTGGGTCCTACCAAATTGTCAATACCAGTTAATAGGGTTAATTATTACAAGAAGCTTATATAGTTTGAAGTTTGATTTTGCTCCATTCGTACCTCATGATATCGTTTTCCCAAAGGTTTCTAAAAGAAAATGGCAAACAAGATTATATGGCTTGATTAAGTGTTACCTGGCATAACAACTATCATATTATTCCCACGTAACACACGGTATCTTATGGTTAATCCATCAAAAAAAATTTGTTAATCCATCAATTAATATCTTTTCTTTATTATATTTGGAAGACGATGTAGGAATGATAATCGGCTAACTCATGGGTCAAATTTAGGTATTTTTAATGGATCGGTTCATAGATAAAAACGATATCATTTTATTTAAAAGAGTTAAATTTCGGGTAAGTCTAAGGTTGGATTGCCCAAGTCTAAGATTCAATTAAAAAAAATTATTTTATGCTTTAAAATTTTTAAAAATTATATAAAAAAATTAACGAGGGTAGGTGCTGGTATTATTTGATAAAATGACGAAAGATTTGAATTTTGAGTATTTTATTACTATAAAAATAATGTGTAATCTTGTGTTATGTATATATATATATATATATATTTCTCTTTGTAGATCCACTTTCTGAGAAGAGGGTGAGTAACTTCTATGTACCAAGAGATGAAGCATTCTCAGAAGTGAAGCAACTAACCTTCTCAGCGAAGACCATGTACTCGTTGTTTCATGCATTAATACCATCACTAGGGAATGTGATATCTGATGCAGAACGTGGATTCTCATACTTCACATCTATAGATTCCTTGTTCTGTGAAGGGATTAATATGCCTCCACTTTCCAAGCAAGGTTTTTGGAAGACGATGATGCCAAGACTTTTCAAAGCTATCACTGATGGACCTGATGTCTTGCGATTTGAGACCCCTCCAACTATGGAGAGTAAGAAAATAATCTCAAAAACCATCATTTGGACAAGGTTCAATAGTTCCAAGCATGATTATATTGTTAATAATATTAACTTTTGACATTTCTTATTTGCAAGTTTACTTGAGATTGACAAAAAAGGCTTGCATCAACCCGATTCAAAGTCAATAGGTTAAATTTGATTTGATCAATTTTGGATTTGATTCAAGATTCGGACAAATGAATGCTCAATCTAATATCTGCTCAAAATACCCATTGTCATCTAGAATTATTTTATTTCTCCTTTTACGGACAGTCGTTTGCATGGCAGGAGACAAATTCTTCTGGATGAGGGATGAGGAATTTGCTAGACAAACTCTTGCTGGTCTTAATCCATACAGCATTAGATTGGTTACGGTATGATATATTTATATTTAATTATGTTTGTAATGTCAGGTTTCAGATCCTGTTAACATTAATGTTGGAAGCTGACGAAAGTAACATACCTGCATACATTATTTTAGCTTAACATGCCCTGGAATCATACAGGAATGGCCTTTGACGAGCAAACTCGACCCAGCAATTTACGGTCCGGCCGAATCAGCCATCACAAAGGAGATAATCGAAGCTGAAATTGGAGGAGTCATTAGAGTTGAAGAGGTGAAAAAGATTCATTTTCTTGGATATTATACATAATATATACCTTTTCAGGGTATGAATATTAACTTTTATCGAATGTTTCAGGCCATAAAGAGAAGGAAATTGTTCATTTTGGATTATCATGATCTGCTGTTGCCATTTGTGAGCAGAGTTAGGGAAATTAAAGGAACAACGTTGTACGGTTCTCGTACATTGTTCTTCCTGACACCTGAAGGCACTTTGAGACCTCTAGCTATCGAACTGACTCGACCTCCAATGCACGGAAAGCCTCAGTGGAAGCAAGTTTATACACCTTGTTGGAATTCCACGGGTTGCTGGTTATGGAGGCTAGCCAAAGCACATGTTCTTGCTCATGACGCTGGTTATCACCAACTTGTTAGCCACTGGTATGCAATAATGGTAAGCATATGGAGAAGATTTAAATGGTTTCCTGATTTTCATTCCCTTTATTTTGTTTTTGGCAGGTTACGAACACATTGTGTCACAGAACCTTTCATAATCGCAACCAAGAGGCAGCTCAGTGTGATGCATCCAATTTACAGACTGTTACATCCCCATTTTCGGTACACAATGGAGATCAATGCACTAGCTAGAGAGTCCCTGGTCAACGCTGGTGGTATCATCGAGTCCTCATTCACACCTGGGAAGTATGCAATGGAGATCTGCTCTTCTGCTTATGATCAGCTATGGCGGTTCGACCATCAGTCACTTCCCGATGATCTTATCAGCAGGTTAAAGCCTAGATTAGTGACGCCATCCTTTGAAGAATTCATTAATGAAATGATAACGAAAAGGCATACCTGACGAATATAGATTGTGACTTTAACAGTTGATAAATTTAACGTTATCCATATATAGGAGATAATAACATATATGTTTTGTTTTTCTGTCCAGGGGAATGGCCATTGAAGACTTAACTGAACCCCATGGCATAAAACTTACAATTGAAGACTACCCTTTTGCTTGCGATGGACTAGTTCTGTGGGGCATCATCAAACAATGGGTTACAGACTATGTACAGCACTATTACACCGATCCAAGCCTTGTTGCATCCGATCAAGAGCTCCAAACATGGTGGACGGAAATCCGAACGGTTGGTCATGGCGACAAGAAGGACCAGCCATGGTGGCCGCAACTCAAGACGCCACGGGACCTAATAGACATCATCACAACCATTGTATGGGTGGCCTCAGGTCACCATGCAGCAGTAAACTTTGGACAGTATTCGTATGGAGGTTACTTCCCTAACAGACCAACAATTGCTAGAAGAAAGATGCCAAATGAGGATCCTACAGATGAAGAGTGGGAAATTTTCCTGGAAAAACCTGAATCAGTACTATTGGCAACATTCCCTTCAAAGCTTCAGGCAACTAAAGTGATGGCAGTGTTGAATGTACTGTCGAATCATTCACCTGATGAGGAATACATTGGACAGGATATGGAGCCTGCCTGGGCAGAAGATCCCATCATCAAAGCAGCTTTTGAGAAATTCAGTGGCAGGTTGAAAGAATTGGAAGGGATTATTGATGAAAGAAATGCTAATAAGGATTTGAAGAATAGATGTGGAGCTGGGATTGTGCCATACCAGTTCCTGAAGCCTTTTTCTAATCCAGGCGTTACAGGACAGGGTGTGCCTTGCAGTATCTCTATATAGAATCTATCTGCACAACTTGACATTAGGTTTTTAGATAGAAACATAGTTTAAAAACCATGAACACTCCAATACATGAAGTAATGATGATGGTGTACTGTTCCCCTTTGTTGTGTGTGTTGAAGAATCGAATAGATAAAATCAAGCATGACAATAAATTGGACCCATAAGTCTAAATGCAGAGCCTGAATTTAATTTATGGACTCAATTCTAACTTGAATTCTGATCTATGCTGAACTTAAAATTTCGAGTTTATGTCATATTCAACTATTCAAGTATCTCAAGATTGAAGTTTGAAATTTTTTATTAAGTTCAAGTTTGATCTGATACTTAACTAAATCAAATTTTGATTGTTGTATTAGAGTAATATCGATCCAGACATATTGCTAATTCTAGAAAATTAGGCTACACAATAAGGTATTTCTTCCTAATTATGAGAAGATTGTATGTTAGAGAAGGAATTAATAATTCATGCTAAATGGCTAAGGCCTTGGAACTACTTACTCTCTCTTTTCTTCTTTTTCTTCCTGCTATTTGCATTTACTTCTGAATTCTGTGTTGGCATCAAGTTACAGCTTTCGCATCTGACGTCTGAATGCTGCTTTAGACATGAAGTTCATTGTTTGTTTGGATGGGTTTATAATAGTAGAATTTTTGTTGGTAGAATTTTTGTCAAAAGAACTTTCTTAAGAAATCAATTGACTATTTAGTTGTCATTTAAAAAAGAACTTTTTAGAAAGAGCTTTATACAGTAGATTGTTTGACAATATAAAAATAAAAATCACTTTTAATTTTAACTATATTTTATTTTGTAATAAAATTATTTATACATATAAATATTATTTAAAGTATATTAAACAATATGCAAAGCACAATATGTTAATTATTATATAATTTTAAACCATACGAAACATAAATGAAAATATATATAACCAAATCTTTTATACGGATTATAACATAAGTAATATCAAAAATAAATATTAAAATATATAAAAATTAAAAATATTATATAAATCTCAAAATAAACATAAAGATATATTTGTGAGTATTGTGGGGATAAAAGGGACTAAAAATAAGCTCATTAATTGATCTGAAAAATTTACTTGAAAAGAATCTCAAAATTTGAACTTCTTAAAAAGCTATATTTTAACTACTATAAAAGCTATATCTACTAAAAAAACAATGTTTATTTTATAATCAAATACTCATTTTTCTTTAAAAAACTTTTGTGGTAGAAAAAAATGCTTATTTACTCTCCAAAAGTTCAACCAAACAGACACTTATGTTTCTTTAAAAAGGCTTTTGTGGTGAAAAAAGTGTTTATCCACTTTCAAAAGTTCAGTCAAACAACCACTAAAACTTTTTCAGGAGACAGTATCTTAACTTGTCAAATTAAAAGTAATTACTTCTAGATTAAATGTGTAATTTGTATATCTTAACATTTAATAAGAGATATAAGTAAGTTATTATCGTTATTCTTTATATCATTTTGTACCGTTATTAAAATGAAACGTATTGTACTTTGAATAAGATATAAAACTGGTAAAAAAATAGTAAAAATTTACTTAAACCTTTTATGAAATAATTGAGTGTAAATGGCATCTTTAATTAAAGTACAACGAAATCGCTTTTAAAATATAAAAATAACAAATATAACTATGACGTTTATATTTAAATATGAATTAGATTTAATTATTTGAGGCGTTTAAATGAATCGTGATTTTTTAAAACGTTTAAATTAAACAATTTATGAAAGAAAAATTATATAATATCATTGTCAATCTTCGGTCGAAACATTAATCATATGATATGAATATATTATTTTTAATAAATCTTTATGAGCCCTACAATGTCACAGGTGTATCACTGTAACTTATGTGACTTTGGATAATACCCCATCTTTACACTTTCTGATATAAGAGACACCGGCAGCAACTTGTTCACTTTATTTTTCCTGTATTTTTTAAACCATTGTAACTTATATGGCTTTGGATACTTTGCAGCAGGCCAATTGAACTGCTCTAAATAGTAATGTTAACTACAATAATACAACTTTCTTCAGCCATCTATATACTATATATTGCATTATGAACATAACATCTATTACCAAAGATGTTCTCCCTTTACTGCTTGATATGTGCTTAATTGTTGATATTTTTAATTATTTTTACTTAGCGATTATTGACATAAAAATGTTTAAAATATTCACTTTAATTTATATTTTATTTTAGGTATAATTTGGAAGCAAAGAAATTAAAGTGAATTACAAGTACGAAATTTGGATCATTTTCTGAAGAGCAATTTGTGCTTGTCTTGGACGCAGTCTAAGTAGCGTAAAAACGAGCTTCAATCCAAAAACTCAAGAACAGTTGAGAAAACTCTCGAACTAGGGTTTTATTAATTCCAAGATAGCAAATAACATCAACGAAAGT